>CAUYPO010011388.1:0-14127 GCA_963574435.1 Cheirogaleus major | reverse complement strand
GTTCCCTTTGCTTCAGCCTGGATGCAAGTAGCTGGGACTGCAGCCGTGTACCACTATGCCTAGCTATTGTTTCTATTTTCAGTAGAGATGGGGTCTTACTTTTGCTCAGGCTGGTCTCTGCAGAGATAAAAGCTGTAAAAGAAAAAGCTTTTGGCTGTCAACTAAAGTCGACGCTCGGCTGTGTGCCTTCATATCACAGCTGTTGGCTGAAGTCGATGCTCGGCTGTGCGCGTTCATCTGTGGCTGTCAACTATAGTCGACGCTGGTACCGAAGTGGTTAAGATAGCATGCTGATTGTATAGAGTTAGAAAAATTGACCAATGGAACAAAGTAGAGAGCCATGAATCTACTCACAAAGGAGGGAAACTTGATATATGAGAGTTGATACTGTAATCGTTTAATCATATTATGTGTACTTATATTAAATATATATTGAACTTTTAAAATAACATTTCAATTTTAGAAGGTTTACAGAATAGTTGCAAAGATAGTACAGTTTTCAGCTTCGATACCCCCACATCCAGTTTCCCCTGTTGTTACAACTTACATTAACATGGTTCATTTGTAACAATTACAAATCAATATTGATACATTATTCAGTTTCCATTGGATCCGGGATTCCTCCAGAATACTACATTGAGTCATCCTGTCTCCTTAGCCTCTTCTGGGCTGTGATTTTCTCAGACACTCCTTGTTTTCGATGACCTCGACAGTTTTGAGGGCGTACTGATCACGTATTTTGTAGAATGCCCCTGAGATGGAATTTGCCTGCTGCTTTTCTTATGACTAGATGGCGAGCGGTCGCTCTTGTTCCCTCCTTTCCATACTTTACTCATCGGAAGGACGTCACTGTACGCAGCCCACACTTAAGTGTAGAGTTATGCCCTATCTCTTTGAGGGCAGTGTAGCTACATAAATTTTTAAAATTCTGCATGGGAGATTTATTTTCCTGTGCATATTTGTTTAATCACCTAATTATATGAATATGAACTCATGAATATTTATTTTATACTTTGGTTATAATCCCATACTACTTTACTTTGTTGTTCAAATTGTTCCCCAACTCTGCCATTAGGAGCTCTTTCAGTTGGTTTCTGTATCCTTTTATTGCCCTCCATCACTGTGGTGTGTGTGCATGTGTGTAAGTGTGTTCTAGCACTTTCTTAATTTCTGGCTCTATGAGATGCTCCATGCTCATCGTATATATTTCCTGCCCCAGTCCTTGAATCAGCTGTTTCTCCAATGAGCTCTGGTTCCTTTTATTGGACAGTGGTATTAGAAACAAACCAAAGGTCTTTTGTGCACAGCTACTGGGCTGCCATTGCTTCTGGCCCCTGGAGAGAGGAAGGGGATCTGTGTGTGTACCAGTCTGTGCACATACACATACCTGTAATTATTTCTCTATTATCTGTCCATGGTCTATCTTTATATTGAGCTAGCCATGGATTCATACTGATATCTGGGGGCTTTTTGAGCAAAGAAGAGATGTGATTCCAGCTTTACCTGGAGAAAATCAATCTCACAGCAACAAGGAGAAATAAATAATTAGTTAAAATTAATTGCACCCTGTATTTTTCTAATCATTCAGTAGCAAATGTTTGCTGTACAGAAATTTAAGAAAACCGAGGAGCAGAATGAAGTAGCATGCAGGAGAAATTAATAACCCATGCATAAGCAACGACAGGCACAGATGACATTTCGAGGTGCTCTGGTCCCCTTGTGCGAGCTACAGACACGCAGCCCTGTGCTCTGAAAAGCCAAGAGTCAGGCAGCTCTAAGAGCAATACTGAGGACTTTATCCCAAGCATTCTGTGGGGGAAGGTGTAGGGAGATCAGATGTCTCTGCCTTTGGCATTGGCCTTGGTCTCAGTGTTTCTCTCACCTGGAAACAAGAGATAATTGTGACTTCACAATGGAAACGCTGGCCAAACCAGACCCTGCTGGCCACTGGCTCTCAGGGAATGTCAGACAGCGCCAGGTGGGAGCCAGGCTTCCAGGGCCAAATCCCAGCTTGCCTGTAGCATGCGACTGGGATGGGGGAAAGTTTGGTCCAGTGGCAGGTGGAAAGTCAAAGACTGGGCTTCACGAATAGCTAGGAACCCCCTCACTACCTTCTCTCCTCCCTGACCCCACTCCCCTCACCCGGGGAAATACACCCAGGTGCCTCCTGTTACTGAATATTGACCAGGCCATTTCCTCTCCAGCAGCCCCATTGGCCACAGGGAAACCAGCCCAGGAGATTCCAATGTCTGTGGCCTCCCCTCTTTGGGCCTCCCCTCCTGTCGCAGCCTCAGTGATTTAGTGATTTCACCTTGCCCATCAATGCTTGCCCCAATCAAAAGGACTGATTAGTCATAATGGGTGTTATCAGGGGCAGCAAAACATAGGACACCTGGTAGGGGTTGAATTGTGCCCCACTCCCAATATGTTGAAGTCCTAATCTCCAGGAACTCGTAATGTAACTTTATTTGTAAATAGGGTTGTTGCAGATGTAGTTGGTTAAGATGAGATCATACTGGAGCAGGGTGGCCCCTTATCCAATACTACTGGCTGGCGTCCTTATGAAAATGACACAATGGAAGAGACAGAGATGGTCACAGAGGGGAGATTATGTGAAAAGACCCAGGGAGATGGCCATGTGCAAGGTGGAGGACTGGGGTGATGCATCTGCAAGCCAAGGAATGCCCGAGATAACCAGCGACAGCCGGAATCTCGGAAAGGCATGGGGCAGACTCTCCCTAGAAACCCTCAGCAGGAACTAACGCTAGTAACACCTCAGTTTTGGACTTCTACCTTGAGAACTGTGAGACAATCAATTTCTATTCTAATCCTCCCAGTGTGTGGCACCTTGTTGCAGCAGCCAGAGGCAACTAATCCAAAGTCCCTGTTCTCCTCAGCCTGTCCCCTTCCTCTGGACCCACGCAGGTGGAGGAATCCTAGCCTGCCTTTTGTTGTCATTGGTGTTTGCATTTGTGTGTCTTATTTTTGGCATCCCTCCTACCCATCCCTTCCAGCTCAGCTCAGACATCAGCCATCTGGAAGGCTTGGCAATGCCCCGGGCAGGGTTAGGGACCCTGGTTCTTCGGGCCCTCGCACACCCACATGGGTTTCATGGTGCTGATTCTTCCTCTCTCTCAGCTGTGAACCTCTCGTGGGGGGACTCCTGCCCTCACGCTCCCGGCGTCTGCAGGCGCTCAGTGGCAAGTGCCGGATCCGTGGGATGATGCTACAGAAACCAAAGTCTGCACCAGGGCAGCGGGGGCTGCACAATGTTAATCTGGGAGCGGCTCAGAGTGGCAATTGGTTTGTGGAAGGGGGACCTTCACTTAGCACTTTCCAACTGTAAAGAAATGTCAGCTGTTCATATCAGAGATGGGGAGATCACCCTGCGTGGGCCGGCAGTGACTGTGGTCCAGGTGGTGCATGGCCCTACGGAAGCAGATGCTAACCTCCTCCTGTCGGGTGAAGAACCGGAGGCACACCCGGTAGCTGACTCCTTCTCCAGGGTCACCGAGCTGTTGGTGGCAGGCAGGGACTGCAACCCAGCTGGGCTGATGTGACTCCAGGGCTGCAGATGATTAGGGGGCTGGCGTGACCCACCTCATGCGCGAAGGTAAGACGAGTCCTAACCGAACTGATGGCGGGACTGGAATCCCGGTGTACCTGCGAAGGAAGGGCGCAAGGGAGGGCAGCGTTGTGGGCAACCCCCACCCATTCCTACTAATATTGTCGTTCGGCTTCTGTCGGGATGGGAACACAGAACTCTGATTCCCAGGAAGCCGTTCGGCCTCCTCCCGCCCCCTCCCGCGCTCAGCCCGCCCCGCCCCGCCCCGCCGCGGGTCCTGCTGCTATATAAGGGCCGAATGGCCCGGCGGGCGGCAGAGCGCAGGGTTGGCGCGGGCGCGCGGGGTGCGGCAGCAGCCGGGAATCGCAGGTCTGCACTTCTCCCCGGGGACTTTCTGCCCCGCGGGCGCCCACCCTAGGCCTCCTGGGCCTCGTGGGCCTGCAAAGCCGAGGCCGGGAGAAGGCTTGCCGGGGGCGCTTTCCGGCTAGGAGAAGGGGTTCTCCCGGCGAGGATCTTTGGGTTCGAGCCGAAGATGCGCAGCGAAGAGAGGCGAGGAGCTGCGTCCAGGCTGGGTCCTCTCCGAGCGCGGGGAGGCAGGACACGCTCGCCGGGCTTCGCAGGGCGCCCGGCCCCAGCCCGCGTCGCGCGCCCACCTCTGAGGACCAGAATGCGGCCGCTTGGGATTCCGATCCCCCCGCCCGCGACCTCCGCGGGTCGGCAGCGTAGAAGCCAGGGGCTGGCTGCGCTTTGACCTTGGATGGAAAGTGGGGGGAATGGGGTGGGGGGCTCCGGACCCCTTACCGTGGATTACTTGGTGTGTATCAGCGGGCTTAGAAGACCCACGACCTCGTCGCCTGCCTTGGATAGGTTCATGCTACCTAACAGTCGAGACGCCAATCCGGAGGTAAGCGTCCCTGCGGTTCGGGGGAGGGGATTTGATTTGACTCCCCACCCCTCACCACTCTCCGCCCCCGGCCTCCCGCATCGTTTTCCTAAGGTCTCGAGATTCCGGATTGGATTTTTGTTCTTGTAATTGAAATCTTGGAGGTCATTTCAGTAATCCCGTTGCCTCCAGGCGGAGCTGGCTCGCCTGGGTCGCGGTCAGCGACCACCCCCAACCTAGGCGTTCTCGGTCATCGTCCTTCAGCCTCCGGCGCTGCCAAATCCAGGCTGCTTCGCGGGACCGAGCCTCAGCCGGGCGGAGACGCCCCCGCGCCCTCCCTGCACCGGCTCTGCTCCTTGCACTGGCCCTTTAGCCTGGTCGCCCTCCGGGGCCCGTTACGTCGGGAGCTGTGCCTCCGGCTTCTGCCCATCGGCGACCTGAGATGCGCCGGGGCGCAGCGCTCGGAGAGTGCGACGCGGCCAAGCCTCTCTCGCCGCTGGGGCTGGGGGCAGGGGCGTTTGGTGAGCGGCTTTACTGCAAGGACTGGGCCGGGATGCGTTTGGCCAGGGTGTGGACCGGCTTTCCGAGTAGGTGGGAGGTGGCAGGAATTCAGTGCATTGCGTCCACCCAGCACCCTCCTCCCCTTTCCGGCGCAACTTGTTAATGGAAGAGGTTTCTTGGGTCATGCGGGCAGGGGGCTTGAGTCTTAACTCCTGAACTGAAGGCAAACTGCGCCTGTATCCGTGGCTTCCTCCTCTCCTTGTTCTTTTGTGTCTTCTTTGTTTGGGACAGCGTGGTGCCTGTCAATTGAGTAGGCACCGAATACGTGTTTGTTGAATGAATGAGTGACTCTGCCCTTGATGTGCAGATAAACCAGGATCCTCCTTTTCCTACTCCCTTCTTGGCACTTGTCCTCAGCTCCAGGACCTTTCCCCTGAAGGAGGTTTCCTGGGGGTGCCTTCCCAGCAGTCAGATTCCCTCCTCCACCCCCCAACCGTATCCTAAAGCTTGTAGGTTCTCATTTAGAACCTGTCTGTGAGGATCCATTTCCCACCCAGAAGTCTTTTCTGCACGGAAAACTCCTGGAGGCTGTTAGGGGTCTCCCTTGGTCACTGCTTCGGGTCCCAGGGCCTCTGAGGAATACCTGCTCTGGGAGGAGGAGGAAAAGGTTCTGTTTGTTGGCATTACCCTCTGCCCCCAGAGGTGGGGCCTTCCGTGGCCTCCAGTCCCATCCAGGTCCCTGGAACTGCCCAGGTTGGTGGAGCACCTTGTCCCACGCCCTTCCCGGGCCCCAGTTCTGTGCTCAGCAGGACCCTGGGAAAGGAGCTGCTGAAACTGTATCCCTGACGGACAACCACCTCTCCACCCCGTCTGATTTTAAAAGTAATCTGTGCTCTTTCTTTTATAGAAAACTACAACAAAGTGCAAAAAGCAGGAAATAACATCCAGTTCCCACAGTAATTTTGGAAATTTGACATAGTTCCTCACTGGTGAAATCCTGCAATATGTGCAACTTTGTTTCCTGCTTTTTTCCCCCCTGAATTTTATGTGAATGCTTCTCCCATGTAATGACTTCGTAGGACTGTATTTCACTGCAGGCACTGAATCATAATTTGCTTGACAATTCCCCTATTGTTGGGCACTAAAGTATTTCCGAGCTTTTACCCTTAGAAGTAATGCTCTGTGAACATCTTTTGTACATAAGGATTTGTCCACATTTTTGGTTTATTTCCTTTGGGAAATTCCCAGAAATTACTATTTTTGCTTTAAGTCTGACTCATGTCTAAAGCCAAAGGAATACCCCTATTGGTGAACATTTTTGAGGTGGGGCTTGGGGGAAAAGGACACCACCACTTATCCATTAGATACTGCTGCATCTTGGACCATGGACGCAGAATGGGCACAGCGTGAATGGCTGCTGAGTGAATGAAGTGTTTTGTTTTTCCTTGCATCAAATAGTTGATCAGCACTGGTATGAGAATAACTAAAAATTTGCCTTCAGGGTTATGATGTAAATTTTTTTTTTTTTTTTTAGCAATACCATAGGTTAAGATATATTAGGCAGCTAGATTAAAAATGCTGTCCTTTTTTAAAAATAACTTTTGATTTTGATATAAATCTAGATTTATAGGAAACTTACAAAACTAGTACTAGAGTTCCACTATATCTCTTACCCCGCTTCCCCAGATGTTAACATCTGACTGCATTAACCAGGGTGCAGTGATTAGGCCTAGGGCATTAACACTGATATAATATTTTTAACTAATCTGCAGAACTTATTCAGATCTCTCCAATTGTCTCACTAATGTCCTTTTTCTGGTCCAGGATCCAGTTCTAGACCCTAGAGTGCTGTCTCATAAAAAGTAGGGGCTGAGAGGGGTACAGCAGATGGTCTTTGTCCCGGAGAAGGTTTGAAATTGGGACACCACTTCCATCTTCCTCCCCAGGTTCACCCCCCCACCCCACCTGATGGATGATAGCAGCAAAACCAGCTCAGACCCCCAGGGCCTGCGGCAGCAGCCCTGCCCATAAGTCGGGAAAGCATCTCTGTGTGCCCCCCTCTTCTCCTCTCCCCAAACCTCCACTGGGAATGTGTTGTTGAGTAAAAATTGGGTTAATACCCAATCTGTCCTGACACGTCTTCTGGGGGGTAGACAGTTGACATCCGGTGTGCGTGAGAGCAAGCTGCTGAACAACTGAATCCGCTCTTGACAAGCACACCGTGCAATGCCTGCGCGGGTGACTCACGCTGGCCAGGGTAGCAGGTGTGTCAGGGGAGCCGAGCGTGCAAACCCAGCAGGTACAGCATTTCCTGGTTATCTGGGCAGATTGACAGGAACAGGGATTTCTTCTCTGACCTAAGAATGGGTTTGGGGTATTGTCAAGCAATCTGGGGCTAGGGAGTGATCCTCCTTTCCTTTAGAGGCTTTCTCCCCAGAGGGGTGGAGGGTTTGGGGCTCGTGGAAGCGGCTGATGTGGGTGGAGGCTCCCCATGTTCTTGGCACAAGAGTGCACTCGTGTGAAGTTGAGGAAACCCAAGAAAGAGGCCCTTCTCCAGCCCTCTGCAGCAAACAGACCACATGTGTTTGCACGATTGGCCAGTAAGACACACAGGGACTGGGGCTGCCTGCTTGGGCATCACCCTGCTTCCAAGTTGGAGTGGTTGCCTGCATTGGATGCGGGTGATGTTTGTTTGGGATAAGGAAGTTTCGAGGTTACTTAAATCTGAACAAAACAGACTTGTGTTGTCCCGATAGAGTTTCTCTGTTCCTGTTAGGGTATGGTTGCCTAGGCTTGATCTTTCTTTTCCTCTTTGAAATACTCCCAACCTTCCTACCGTAGCTTTATAGCTTGTAAACTGAAAAATACTCATTTCTCTCTCTCTCTCTCTCTCTCTCTCCCTCTCCCTCTCCCTCTCCCTCTCCCTCCCTCCATCCCTCCCCCTGAACGGGCACAGCTGTTTTTTGCAACCAGCCAACTCCAGTGAGGAGCATAACAGGAAGTCTCGGGGGAGAGGGGCTGGGTGTTGTGACTAAACAGTTCTGGAGTGGCTTCTGTCTGCACCTGCCCGTCCCTCTCCTCGGTGACCCCTGAGGGTTCTGCCTTCTCTTTCCTTGAGGGTCCGGTTCAGACTGTTCCCATGGGGACTGCTCCACCTGTCCCCTAGTCTTCAGATTGTGAATTGCTTGGAGAACTTGTTAAAACTGAATACTCTCAGCAGTCTTTTTGGCTCCCCCGGCCATTCCTACACAGCCAGGCACTTTAAAAGGGAATCGACTGACTTCTTGGCCATCTAAAGCCTAAATTGAGCCTTTCCCCACTGAAACTTATGAAACCACAAAGCTTTTCTCTTTCTCCTCCTCCAGGAAGACTTCCTGGCTTACCTGTCCCTGGTCTTGGCCCCTACGTGTACTCATTTGGTTTGTTAGTACAGGTTTTTACACAGAAGTCTTGAAATCAGGTGCCCTTTCTACTTGGTTGAGACAGAAGTGGCTGCATTTGGGTGAATGGTAGAAGAAAGGCAGTTCTGGGCCTTAGGGATAAATTAGATCTGCAGTCTCTTCCCTCGGGTTTGTGAGGTCCCTGGGAGGTTGGATGATGTCTCTGACAAGGCAGCTTCCTGGTGCATTGGTGTGTGCGTCTGCATAGACTACTGCTGCATCTGTTTCTGGCAGCCATTGTTCTGGGCAATGTCACTGTCATCATGGAGCTGAGTGGGGTCCTCCACACCAAGTTAGCACCCCCTCTTCCCAAGGCAGATGCACCTTGTTCCCTTCACAAGAGGACAGAGATGGTCCTGGATAAATTTCTTCCTTTTCAACCATGCCATTGGCGAAGGACACCCCGTTCGGAGTCATCTGGGCGTCCCTGCTTTATAGACGAGGTCTGCGCCTGGAAAAATGTCTACACAAAACCAACCTCGGTTGATCACATGATATCCAAAAGGCCCCGAGGAATCGTGCAACCTACAAGAATGCTGAAGAGGCAAGTTTCTGTACAAGAATTCTTTCTGTAACGTGAATCATCACCTCCTCCCGTATTTGGTTTGTTGGTACAGGTTTTTGCATGGATATCTTGAAACCAGGTGCCTTCGTGTGTCATTAAACAGAAGTGGCTTCTTTGGGTGGGTGATCAAGGGGGCTGCGGTTCCGGACCCCCAGAAATCAATGAGACCTTCCTTGTGTCTCCCAGCTCTGCGAGGCCCCTGTAGTTTGGAAGTTGCCGATTGTTAGGGTCCTGATTTTAATGGTTTACAGACCCGTGTCCTTAGCCTCAAAAGTGGTCCCTTGACCCCATTTCACTTCATTTTCCTTTTCTTTCACTGGACGGGGAAGCCCCACTACAACAGACCAGGAGAGACCATGCTTGCCTACTGCCCAGCAGGCCCTGCGGATGGCTGAGAAGGGATTTCAGGGCACGCCTTTTGAGCTGTCCATGGAGTATTCCCTTTCCCTAATGAGAGACGTGTTTCCAGGCATTTACCTGTAGACTTCCTCTCTCCTTAATTCTACAAATATTGAGTGCCTGCTGGATGCTTCATTAGACTTTGGTGAAACCCCTTTGGTTCTGTGGCACGAGGGCTCTAGTCTTTGGGGCCCATTGAAAGATTTAGCAGTCTCTGTGGGAGGAGGGTTCTTTTGTGCTTTAGGCATGGAAAGGAAGGTGTCTGAGATGCTGGCTGTTTGGGGACAAGTACGGGAGGGAAACCCTCATTAAGTTGTAAGTGACAATGATGGTTTCTGCAGTTGGGCCTTCTTAACTAATTTTTAAAAATTTTAACCATTTTTTAAATTGTGATTAAATATGCACAACATAAAATTTGCCATTTTAGCCATTTTTAACTGTATAGTTTGGTGGCCTTAAGGATTATACATTCACGTAATTATGCAGCCATCACTACCATCCATCTCCAGAACTTTTTCATTTTTCCAAACTGAAACCCTGTACTGATTAAACAGTAACTTCCTACGCCCCTGCCCCCGCCCCGGCAGCCACCGTTCTCCTTTCTGTCTCCGAATTTGACTACTCTGGGTTCCTCATATAAGTTATTAGATCATACGCTGTTTGTCCTTCTGTGCCTGGTTATCTCACTTAGTCTAATGTCTTCAAGGTTCATCCATGTTGTGGCCTGTGTCAGAATTTCCTTCCTTTTCAGAGCTGAATAATATCTGATTGTATGGACAGACCACGTCTTGTTTATCCATTCATTTGTCGGTTGCTTCCACCTTTTGGCCGACGTTGCCATCGACGTGGGTATACACACATCTGTTCGGGTTCCTGCTTTCATTGCTTTTGGGTCTGTACCCAGAAGTGGAATTGCTGGATCATAGGGCGATTCCATGTTTAATGGTTTTGAAGACCCACTACACTATCTTGTAAGGCACCTGCACCATTGTAAATTCCCACCAATAGTGCACAAGGGTTCAATTTCTTGCCAACCCTTGTTATTTTGTTTCTTTTTGTGTGTGTGAAAATAGCTATTCTAAAGTGTGTGAAGTGCTTCGTCTTCACGAAGAGTAATTGTCCAGGGAAATGAGGAGCAGCAGAGTTTATGTAAATGGTGCTCCGAGTCTGCTGCAGGTATTCTTTCTAAATTAAAGGATTTGGTGATCTAGCATGCTCTTTATTTTTTTAAAAATTAATTAATTAATTGTTATTTCAGAGTATTATGGGGTACAATAGCGTGTTCTTTGAGTCCTGGTTATTTGGAGTTTTGCAAGTGCATTTTGTGCCCATATCCCATAGTCAGGTGTCATCCCTGTTTTACGGAAGGGACATTGAGGCACAGGTGAGCACAGCGACTCAGCTACTAATGCTGCAGCATGAGCCCGGGGACTGTACCTCCTGACCTGGCTCACACTGTGCAAGTGGGTATTTGGGAGTGCTGGGGTGGCGGGGGAGGGCTGGGAGGATGGAGATTGTGCTCACTGTTTAGGAGGACTCGAGAGTGGATCCTCTCTGCCCGCCTGCCCTGCCTGCAGGGTCATATGCTCATATATAAAGTTTGCTAGAAGTGGGCAATTTTTTTTTTTTTCTTTAATAGAGATCGCTTTTCTGCACAGCTGAGTGGCTTAAGAAATGCCTTTTTGAGCACAACGATGAGATGTCAGATTTCTGTGGCGGCTCCTTTGGAGAGGCGGGTCAGTAGCCGGGTTAAGGGTGGTCACCTCCCTTCCAGGGTGTCCTTCCTGAGGCTGAGTCTGAGCCCCGAGGCTCCGTCTGTTTGGTTTGTGATTGGCTGTCCCATGAGCCTGTGTCCAGCCTCCGGGGGATTAGGCGTTTGCAGTAAGTGGTTTTACTGGCTCTGGGGCACAGGCAGAGTTTGCTCCCTGCCTTTGCAGGGCTCTGTCTTCTTGCAGCCTCTGCACCTTCCCCACACGTGGTCAGAGGAAAGTGGCCTTGTGACTTTGGAGCCACCATAAATGTGGCTGTCTTCCATTTTTATTTTTTCATTGTGATATTTCTTTTTATTTTTAAAATTAAGTAGCGAGAAACGGAACTGTTGTTCCTTTGGTTGGGATGACAGAACAGAGCTGTCTCATGCCTGGAAGCTTGCTTCTCTCTGGGACTGGAGGGGTTGCCTCCCTGTGACCCCCTCCCTGTGACCCCTGCCCCTGCCCCCTACCTGTAACCCCTCTTCCTTTGGCTGCAATAAGCTGAGGGAGGTGTTTCTGAATCTCAGGGAATCTGTGGCCACTGGCAAGCCAGCGGGGAAATTCAGGTGTTTGGGTTTTTAATTAAATTTCTAAGTGGAGAGCAGGAATGTGGTTAACCAAAAAGCTGCGATGGGCCTGGTTTTTCATTCCACTCTGACCACTGGGCTATTTGGCCTTTCCTGGAATTGCTTTCATCGTCACCTTTGACACTTCCGCTATCCCTCTTATTATCCCATGTCCCCCTCCTCTGCTCTCCCCCCCCACGACCCCCACCCCGGTTGTGATCAAACCTGGCTCATTTCTGCAGACCCTTTCTCTCGGCCCTTGTCACTCTGGGCTTCTGTTTGAAGGCACCGACTCAGGGAAGATGCCCGTGTGGCCGCATTCGTGGATCACTGCTCAAACTGGCCACTGAGCGGTGTTGCTTGTCCCCTAGATCTTGACCCAGCCCGGTTCGTTGTACCATCTCTGAATGTGGGTTCAACAAATACCATCCGCAACCAGCGCCTGCTCCCAGTCAGCAGGGTATGTCAGGAAAGAGAGAGGGGCGGTCTTTACGCAGGCTTGGAGAAGGTGCTTCCAGAATCTTTATTTCCCTTCATCCTCATAGCCCTGGGATGTTGTTATCTCTAGCATTTGAGGCTTAGAGACATTAAGGAATATCTCTAAGGTTTCATAGCTTTAAAGGATGGAGCCCTGGTTCAAAGTCCGAGTCTTGGCAGGTGCCCATCACTGGGGGCCTGTCCTGCCCCAGTCCCCAGTGTTTGGTGTGACTTTGCACATGTCCCTGGGCCTCTCTGGGCCCCACTCCCTCATCCATAAAAGGAAGATTATTTTTAGGGTGGTCATTGTAAGTTGGAGGGTACAGAGGAGAAACCAACTCTAACCAGCTGAAACAATCCAGTCTTTTGGTTGTTCACGTGACTGAGAAGTCTGCGGGTTGTGCTTCTGGGGTGATTTGTTGACTCTGTTTTTCTCTGATTCTTTTCATTCTCTTCTTTCCTTTATATAGTTTCATTCTTAACCACTTCGGTATGGCGCTCACCGGCCGCGAAACCTTGCCTACAGCCGGCACTCACAGTCCGCACGGTAGTTTGTGCTGTGCATTGAAGATGAATCTGTTTTGCTCTTGTGTGAAGAGGAAAGCTTTAAAGCACTGAAAGCTTGTTTTACTTTATAGGCAGCTTTACTTGTAATGTAAATCAGAATAAGTAACACATACATATATGTTTTTATTACGTTATTTTTAAATGTTCACAATTTTATTTTGATAAATGAAAAATTAGAAAAGTCAATTCAAAATTATAATTTTATTTCATTCATATCATAAAGAAATAAGGCAAGTTTTTGAATATTACGATACATTTTATTCTTTGGTATGATAAATTTCGAAGCATGGGGCTACACATAGGCCAACATTACATTGTTTACAATAGTAGCTAGTACTACGCCTTTTATTATTTTTTGAGCATACAATACATCTTCTTAATGGATTTTTCCTTTTTGTTTTATCACTATTGTAAGGTGCTGGAAAATGTCTTTCTCTAAAGCGCATGAGGTTTTCTGATGCAGTACAAGGGTTGTATTGCCTTGATTCGGAGCACTGTTGTAGAAGTTTTGTTATTAACGCCAAATGATATGCGGACATTGATATAGTTGTTTTTGTGTTAAATTTATATAGACAATATGCATTCCATATTGAAATGTCTAGTGAGTGAAAAAAGGATTTCTTGTACCATTTCAGTGTTTTTCTTGTGGATGAAACCGTATTTATAATTCCGTCACTTTTATCAACTATACCCATCTATTTGCTATAGTCTATAATACATGAAGGCTTTTGAATATTTTCACCCGTTTGATAATTTTTCTTTTCACAATCCTTATAGTCAGCCGAATGACTCGTGGACAACATCCAAACTTCACGTTTGTCCTGCCATTTCAGTGCGAGCAAATTTCCTGATGATCTAAAACTAAGTTCTCCTTTTTCTAATTTTTCTGGCATTTTTGGCATCCCTTCCCATCGCTTTTTTACTGTCCCACCACATGCGTTTGTTGCAAAGCTGTCCAAATATCGGAATAGTGCAGGGCTTGAATACCAATTATCAATGAATAATTGATGACCCTTTCCTAAATAAGGTTGCATCAGTGTTACCACAATATTGCCACTTCTACCTAAGTTTTCAGAAAATGTTTGCACTTAGGTAGTTAAGCTGGTATAAACAATTATATCCAAAACATAAACAATCGCACAGCACAAATGATTTTATCCCAAACCTACTTCTCTTGGATGGTATATATTGCTTGGAAAATAATCGTCCTTTAAAAAGTAAGAGACTCTCATCAGTGCATAAAATGGATAAAATGATTTTTTGAATGTTTCGTGCAGCTTATCAAAAGGTTCACGGATTTTTGTCAGTTGGTCTTCTGAACTTTCAGATTCTTTATCGCTGAAGCAAAGCATCTTTAGCTAGCAACATTATATATCTACCTCGTGACATATGTTTATTGAATATATCCGTTCT
>CAUYPO010011387.1:0-84954 GCA_963574435.1 Cheirogaleus major | reverse complement strand
ATGTTATTCCTATATGTCCACTTAGGTGTTGATCAGTTAATACCAATTTGCTGGTGAGTACATGTGGTGCTTGTTTTTCCATTCTTGGGATACTTCACTTAATAGAATGGGTTCCAGCTGTATCCAGGAAAATACAAGAGGTGCTATATCACCATTGTTTCTTAAAGCTGAATAGTACTCCGTGGTATTGGAAATGATCTTGGAAATTATCTCGAAGAGGATTTTACGATGAGCATTTTCCTTACACATTGGGTTTACATTACTACATTTGGAGAGGAGAGAGTGGTAGAGTCAGGGCACTGTCTGGGTGATGTGCAATCAGAACAACCATGTAATTGATCAAGCAGAATACTCATGAGAGTGAAGGGAGGTGCTATTAATAATTATGCCAAAACTGTGGGCATATGCCAAGAGTCTCTCAGGCAAACTGGGACATATAGGAACCTACCCATAAAGGTGGTTCTTGGGCAGCTGGGTTTAGCATGACAGACACTGGGACCCTGAGGAGAAAGGCCTTAAAAGGGAATATGGGAAGCACTGAAGAACTTTGATAATCACCATATGACCTTCAACTGGCTCTGCCTTAGAGAGTGGTTTCATCATGGACATGCTCTCAAGTTTCAGGATTGCTATTAATATTTTATTCCAGAATGCTGGTTTTAGTTTAACTAGTACTTATACATGGAATGGTCCGGTCTGTGTCTCTACCATAGGCTTCTAGCTCAACTAATGCTTTTGCCCTCCCAAGTGACTGAATCAACCAATCATGTTGATTGGTTGATTAAGAAACCAAATGCCTATTGTCCTTAATTCTTCTAGTAGGAGATAAATAAGCAAAATTTCCCTCAGCTTTCTTTTTCTCCAATGCAAGATGGCTCAGAAGCATCTCAAAAGGCTTTTTCAGCCACCTTTACATGCCTAAAGTTTGTTGGAGTTAGAGGTACAAAATTGTCTTTTTTTTCCTTCTCATCACTCTGTCCCCTCCTCCCTATCCTTGAATCCATTCCCTGAATCCAGCTTACCTTCTCATTGCTCTTCTCAGCATCCTCCTTGCTTTGCCATTTTAGCTGCCACAATATCAGCTGAGATTCCTCCACCCTTGGCCCACTTCCAAGCCTCGTCCTTGTCCCCGGCTTTCACTCTACCAATCCACTCTGTCTATCAAGCTTCCCAAACCTGAATCAATCATTATCTTACTCTGAAATCCTTAAAATGATTTTCTTTTTTTTTAATTCTAGTTTTTACAGCATGAGCTCATGCTTTTTATCATGGCATCCAATGTCTTCCAAAATTTATCCCCTGTCTACTTGTCTAGGCTTACCTGGTCCAACTCCTCTCCCAGCTTCTTTAATCACTAAACTCAAGTTCCCTGACTTGCAAGTTCCTCCGTTTGAAGTCCTCTTCCCTACCATCTTCACTCACCAGATTTCTAGTTATTCTTTCAGGCTATATTTTCCAAACTGGAGCACTCAGATACTTGGAAATATATGGCAATAGTCCAAGGAGTATGAGAAGCCCTTAGATAAATATGGTGAATCTTCCTAGAGCATCACTTTTCTTCAAAGATTTAGGGAAAATGTTCACTAGTCAGGGAGGAGGGGTTGAGTCAAGATGGGGGGTAGGCTTCAGAAGGGGAAAGGAAAAAAGTAGAGTGAGCCATTTGTATAGTTCCTGATAATAGGATCCGAGACCTGGACCCCACCTCTGGCTATGCTTCTGTAAGACATGGTGGCTTCATGGATCCTTCTATGGAAGGTAATAGATAATACCGCTGAGAGTGATGTTGTGGAAGAGAGAGGTGAGTTGTATTCCAGAGGGGGCAAACATGGATAAAGGTGAATCGTGAACCAGTACCCTCTTCCCATCCCATTCCCGTGAACCTAGATGAGACCCTGGAAAGAAGTGGAGGATCCCTGAATTAACTGAATTAAACACATGAAGGGACTGGGACAGTAATCATCAAACTGAGTTTCCCAAGGTATGCCTTGTTCGGGTATTTTTGTGATGAGGAAAAATGGAGGCTTTAAAATGAAGGAAGTTTAGTTACAGAAAAATAAAGCCACCTTAACAAGTGGTGTGCTGGTAAATATTTACCAATCAGCTTTTCCTCCTGCCCTCCCCCTCCCCACAAACTCCCTGATTTGTTAAGTCCTGATTTGTAGCATTCGTCAATTCCCGTAGTGCAAATATGCCCACTATGGCCAATTTCGAGCTACCAGTGTGAGGACACTGGATGCAGAGGCAGGGAGAGATGGGCAGAGTTGTTCTGGCAAGCCTGGATGAACTGGATCTAGCACACCACTGGCCTTAACACACCTGAGACAATGATTATGAAATTTTTAGCATTTACTCACTGACATAAATTAGAATGCCAAATTAAGCAGAAAGCTCCCCCCCCTTATTTCTCAACCTTTTCCTTGCACCTGTCCACTTTTCTCCTTGTCTACTGTCACCTCCCCACTCCAATGAGTCATTAGGTCTCGCCGGGACCACTGCAATAGACTCCAAATCCATCTCCCTGCTTCCTCTTCTCCTCCACAATCCATTCGGCAAACACCATCAAAGCATTCTTTCTTGATAAATCTGAATCAAATCAGCTACAACTTCCTATCACACTTTGAATGAAATCCAAAGTCTTTACCATTGTATATATCATGTGTGTTCCAACTCCATTCCTATCTCTCTGACCTTAAACCATCTTTCCCCTCTTTCACCACACATCAGCCATCTGGCCCGTTTTCTGTTCTGCATTTGAGCCAGGCTTGTTGCCACCTCAGTCTTGGCACTTGCCGTTTCCTCTTCCTGAAATCGTCTTTCTCCTCCTTTTCCCACGGCCAGGTCATTACCATCCCTTAGTTGTCTGTTCAAGTGACACATCTTCAGATAGGCCTTCCCTGACCAAGTTATCGAAATACCCTTCCATGTTAGAATAGTGCCAATGATAGCAATAGTAGTTAGCTCAGGCACTTGCCATATGCCGGGCATCATTTAAGTGCTTTACATATACTAACTCATTTAGTTTTCACGATAACCTCATGAGAAGGGTACTACAGGTCTTCAATCCCTTATCCAATACCTTTGGGGCTAGATGTGTTTTGGAATTCAGAATTTTTCAGATTTTAGATTCAGATTTAGATTCAGATTTTAGAAAGTAATATGATGCTTGTAGTCTATATTATGTGATATCTATTGGGGCCTGGGGCAGCATCCCATAATCAAAATACAAAAATTTCTATAGTGATACAGAGGATTGTCCACTCTAAGTGGGATAAAAAAAAGAATAAGTAACTCATTCAATTCGGGTCAAGATTGACCTCCAAATGTGTTGAGATCCTATCACGTTTGCAATCAACTGAGTTAAGACAAAGCTTTCAGTTTTGGGTTTTGGAATTGTAGACCTCTATTATTATCCCCATTTTACAGATTAGTCAACTGAGGCACAGAGAGGTGTATGCACTCTGCATTAGACTACCCTGTTTGATTTTCTTCATAGCCCTTAGCACAATCAGAAACTATTTTGCTGACATATGTGTTTATCCACTTAATGTCTATTCTGCATGAGAACGTAAGCTCCCAGAGAGCAGCACCTTGTGTGTCCTCATGTACAACAATACCTGGCATGTAATTAGGACTTCATTATGCTTGCTAGATACAGGAACGAAAGAATGAACGCATGCATGAATGAATAGTGAAGTAAAGCAAACTATTTTAAAGAAATTTTTCCTTGGAGTAGGTTCCTTCAGACTACACCCCCTGACTCCACAGGGGTTACATTTCTATCTCTTCTATCTGCCTAGGGATTCCATGGGGGGGGGGAAAGTTTTAAAAAGCTCTGCTTTTATAATGACCAGTTCAAACCCACCTTCTCCAAGAAATCTTCTGGGATCAAACCAGACAGAAGTAATTGCTCCCTTCTCTCATCTCTTACTGCACTAGTTACACACGAGGTTGTGAAAAGAACTCTGGATTGAGGGTTAGAAGAACTGGGTCTTAGTCCTGGCTTGGTAGTTCACAACCCATGTACCCCTCTGAGGCAGGCTCTGTGATCACGAGAAGACTCCCTGCAAAAGAGTGATGGACACATGGCTCATGCCTGTAATCCTAGCAATTTGGGAGGCCGAGGCAGAAGGATCCCTTGAGTCCAGGAGTTCAAGACCAGCTTGGGCAACATAGTGAGACCCCATCTCTACCAAAAAAAAAAAAAGAAAGAAAGAAAAGAAATAGCCAGGTTTGGTGGCTTGTGCCTGTGGTCCCAGCTACTTGGGAGGCTGAGGCAGGAGGATTGCTTGAGCCCAGGAGTGGGAGGCTGCAGTGAGCTATGATCATACCACTGCACTCCAGCCTGGGTGACAGAGTGAGATTCTTTCTCTAAAAAAAAAAAAAAAAAAAAAAAAGAATGGCAGACACAGAACAACACTATGGGACATATCAAGGACCCAGACAACCCTCCTGGGCCAAGATAATGGATCTGGACCAGACAATTCTCCAATAATTCCTTAGCTAGGAATTGTACTAAGTATCTTGTGTGAAAGAATTCATAAATATCGAAATCTCACTGATTCATATTCATTCTTCCATTTGACAGATATGTATTGGATATGTACCAGGACCAGGAGATACATAGTCTCTGCCCTTAAGGAGCTCAAAATCCTGTGGAGGGGAGAAAAAAATGTACATATCTCAAATACAATGTAGAAAAACCATTAGTTCTTTCCAGACAAGATGCTGACACTTGTGTATGTGTTGCTTCATTGTATGTGGTTCTTATTCCATAGGGTATTTTCTGATACTTCCAATTAATTCTTTTGATTATCCTCATAGAGTTCAGAGATTGCTATATGTCTCCCAACATCTTTTTCCCCTTTCTCTCATCTCTTGGTGCTAGAGCCTCTGTTTGTAGTTGGGCATATGCCACTCGGAAAAAAGATTCCATTTCTTAGACTCCCTTGCCCCTAAGCATGCCTATATGACTAAGTTATGGCCAATGGGATGTGAGAGGAAGTGAGGCATACAATTTCTGGGACATGTCCCTAAATGGTGGGGCTGTTCCTCTTTCTCCCGTCTACTTCCATCTGGGTTCTTACAATGTGGATGTTGTAACCAACCATCTTGGATGATGCAAGTGAGGAAAACATGCTAGAGATGGTGGAGCAACAAATTCAATGATCTAGAGTATCCAGATCCTTCTTTTTATAACCTCGTAAAGCAGAGCAGAAATTTAAAAAAAGGACAAAATGTCATTTAAAAACAAATCCATGATTTTCCCATTGTCATATAAATGTGGTTTTATATTTGGAAAAATTACAAGATATGAATAAAAAGAAGAAATAATGGCTCTGAACTGCTGACTGCCAAGAGTTTACAAGAAATCAGAAAAATTGTTATTCTAAGCCAGTGTTAATTGGATTTTCTATTGCACAACTGCAAAACTGATTTACACCAGTATAGAATTTGGAAATAGTCTGGGCACAGTGACTCACTCCTGTAATCTCAAGCACTTTGGGAGGCTGAGATGGGAGGATCGCTTGAGGCCAGGAGTTCGAGACCAGCCTGGGCAACATAGGGAGACCCCCAACTCTACAAAAAATTTTAAAAATTAGCTGGATGTTGTGGCACATTCCTGTAGTCCCAGCAACTCTGGAGGCTGAGGCAGGAGGATCCCTTGAGCCCAGGAGTTGGAGGCTGCAGTGAGCTATGATCACAACACTGCACTCCAGCCTGGGTGACAGAGTGAGACCCTGTCTTGAAAAAAAAAAAAAGAATTTGGAAATAAATTGCTGCCCATGAGAGAACCTAAAATATGTGATACTGATATCATCAGGCTATGGGCAAGAAAGATATCAAAGACTGGAAAGCTGGTGGGTCATGTCATATCATGCAAGATATTTGATAAAACTCTCACTTATGCTATCTTGGAGGGCAGAACGCACGCCAACTGTGACTTTACTCTTAGGGAAAATGGTTGGGCAATATTCATAATGATGAATATTTTTGATGAATATTGCGTGTTCATGGCATCGTACTATTTTTAGCAGTCTATGAGAGAAACAAAATAGGGCTAAAGATAGCCAGTTCGCAGGCAGTGATGGAAAGAAATATAGCTTTGCTAAGAGAGGTTTTCTCTGCCTGCAGCCCTGAACTCTAAGTTGAATAAGACGTCCTCAATTTGGGGCCTTGCAGGGTTAAAAAAGCCAACTATTGTACTTCATTCCAAACTAAAGCAGATGTAATGGATAGAGCCAAAGGAGCAGCCTTAGAGGAAATAAGTGTGCGCCCACTTGCATTTTTTAAGCACTTTCCATTAAGCATTTTCTAGCAGACAATGAAAGCCAGTCCAGGGCAAAAATCTGATGAAGAGCATTGCCTTCCCCTTGACTCATGCAGCCTCCGGGTAGCTGATTAGATTGAGAGAGGGGAGCATTGACAGAACACAGACTCTTCAGACTTAAAATTGTCTAGAGCTGCTCTAATGTGATAGCCACTAGTCACATGTATTTTTTAAAATTTACATTAATGAAAATTAAATACAACTTTAAAATTCAATTTCTCTGTCACACTAACTATATTTCAAGTGCTCAAAAAGTCACCTTAGGCTAGTGGCTACTACATTCGAGGGTACAGATATAGAACATTTTTATCATTACAGAAAGTTTTATTAGACAACGTTGGTCTAGACCAAAGGTTGGCAAACTTTTTCTGTAAAGGGCCAGCTGGTAAATATTTTAGGGAAAATTGAGGAGATTATGTAGGTACTTAACCACTGAGAATGTAATTATTTGGCCAGGCGCGGTGGCTCACGCCTGTAATCTTAGCATTCTGGGAGGCCGAGGTGGGCG
Source organism: Cheirogaleus major (assembly GCA_963574435.1). Taxonomy (NCBI): domain Eukaryota; kingdom Metazoa; phylum Chordata; class Mammalia; order Primates; family Cheirogaleidae; genus Cheirogaleus; species Cheirogaleus major. Next base: position 78,118 of record CAUYPO010011387.1, on the reverse strand, counting down.
GATCGTTTGATCTCAGGAGTTCGAGACCAGCCTGAGCAAGAGCGAGACCCTGTCTCTACTAAAGAAATAGAAAGAAATTAGCTGGACAACTAAAAATATATGGAAAAAATTAGCCGGGCATGGTGGTATTTGCCTGTAGTCCCAGCTACTCGAGAGGCTGAGGCAGGAGGATCGCTTGAGCCCAGGAGTTTGAGGTTGCTGTGAGCTAGGCTGACGCTATGGCACTCTAGCCAGGGCAACAGAGTGAGACTCTGTCTCAAAAAAAAAAACAAACAATAGAATGTAACTAATTAGAATTGAAAAACTCATTCTAAGCTCACATGTCGTGTAAAAACAGGTGGTGCGACAGATTTAGCCCACAGATCATAGTTTGCAGACCCCAAGTCTAGACAAAATCTTAGGCTGTGTTAACTTGTACGTGGAATTAACTCTAAGCAAATCCAGTCCAAGTCTACTGAGTGTTAGAAGAAATGGTATTACCTGCAAAGCCTGCAAATCCCTTCACATGTCACTAATTTCAAAATTATTTAATCCTTATCCCAATTTCAAGAGATAAACTGATTTACAATGAGGAAAGTGAAGTGCAGAGGTGACATAACTTGCCCAAGGTGAGACCCAGGCAACCGAGGAACAGAGCGTGCACTCTGAGCAGCGAGCCTATCCTACCTCTTGAGAAGTCAACTCAGCTATCTCCCCCTGTAGACAGTGAACACTTTGAGGTCTGAAAACCTTGTCTTTACATATACTCCATGATTATTGTCCCTGCCAGATAGTGAGTGCAAGATTAATATTTGCTGAGTAAATCAAGGCTTTGAACTTTCTTAAAATCCCATAGAAGACTCATATTGAACTATTATAAATAGTAAAGTTTCCCCACTGCCCCCCGAGGATCAGATTTTGATAAGAGGATGAAGAGAGACCAGGAGGGCTTGGGACCTTTAAAGGAAGGGTGGGAGTGGGGAAAGTGCCACAGAGGAAAGGGAGATGGTGTCATTGGAAGGGCACAGGAAGTGGAGCTGCAGGACTCTTTCATAATCCTTTTTCTCAGCAGCTCTTTGCCTTTGAACTTGAATCCCCAGTGAAAGCACAGAGCTCATTTGTCTCTCCTGGGAATAGACACAGCCAGGATGGGGCCATCCTTGTCCTGTGCTCAATAGTTGAACCCAAGCCCAACTGGCCATTGGAATGCTCTATGCCAAGCAAGACATTTCTTGGCTGTCCATGCAGGCTCCACAGGAAGCCTGGACTCAGAGATACCAGCCAAGTTTGCATTCCAAAATCCATGCCAGAAGGAAGATTAACTGCAATGAGAAAGTTGGGTTCTGATCAAGTGGGTGAGGGGAAAAAAATGAACTCGATGGACAAAGCCTTTCTAAATTTATTATTTAAAGAGAAAGTATACCTTTCAGGCTTCTAAACTTAAAAGATACTCTTGAGAAGATGGCTTAAAAATGTGAAATATTCCTTCCTTCCAATGAAAATTTCCTTAAGTGTGGAAATTTCCCCTTTCAAACCATTAGGAACTACCTGCTTCAGACATAAGCTTCAACTAAAGTTATTTTAAAATTTAAAGGTTCAGCATTGAGCCAGGTCTATTTTTTCATCCGAGCTGAATAATCCATGTTATTTTGTTTTGCTTGGTTTTTTGGCAATGACTGCCTAAAGACATGCATCTTTCAGTAATTTGATTTGTAAAATAGCATAGTACGCCATAGCATAGGCCCGGCTTTGGTAATGAATCATAGCTAATTACACATGCAAATAGACTGGGTAAATTTGGATATGCAATTAGCAAACTAATTATGGTAAAAATGGGAATGTGTGATTTTGTATGCACAGGTGTTTCTATTCTCTCAATAAATCACTCCTTTAGTTAAAATGGAAAATGTAGAGTTCATGTTAAGCAGCCATCAGACAATCATTTTTGTTTGTTTTTTTAAAATAATGGCTGTCTTTTATTACTGATCGTGTGCCAGGTGCTAAGGCAAACACATCATTTATATTACACTAGTAATCTCTCACACTGAAGTTGAAAGGGCATATAAATATTCCCATTGTACTCATGAGGAAGCAAGATCAGAGATGCAATTTCAAACCAAGATTCAAACTTAATTTTGGCCAAAGAGTGTCAAGTTGCCTCATAGTTATAGCAAATGCACTTGATATAATGTGTGTCTGCATTTTGGTTACTTTCCTTTCCAATTAAAGGATTCTTGACACTCAAATGTTTCTATTTGGTGCTATTTAGGGTTTTTTGGGGGAAGGGGATTGGTTGGTTGTTTTCATAAGAAAAGGTTACAAGTATTTAAAAATGCTATTTATGTTTTGAGCGGGACCAGCTTAAGGGAGAATAGAAAGAGACTTTTCAGATAATATATTTTTGATGAATTGCATCTGATGTCAAGCAATGCTACATTAAGGCAGTTTGTGAGTTTATAAATTTAAAGGCATACTGAGCTTTACCTTCACAATAAAGAATTATATGCTCACACAGTCATTCAACAAACATTGAGAATTTACTCTGTGCAAGGTACTGTGTTAGACAAGTAGGAGAATGATGATGAGTCAGACACCATTCCTGCCCCATTAGGACCTAGATACCTCCACTGCTGCACCATCAGAAGCTGTGCATGTCTCTTGAGCACAGAATTCTCTCTGCTGTCAGGAAAATCCATGGTGAGAAAAAATAAGAGATTGTGGGACAAGGGCTAAGTCAGGCCTAAAGGTAGCACTGCTTGCCCATCCTTCAAATAAAAGCTTGAATACATAACTCTTCAAGGTGGCAAAATCTATTCACTTGGACGCATTATTTTGATGGCAGGGCACAAGCCTATATTCAAAATTGAATTCTTCTGATTTTAGATTCATATTAGATTCCCACCAGAATGTTTACATTTGCAAAGATATGATTACTAATAGGAAAAAACATTTACCAAGCTGTTTCTAATTTGACGCTTTGCAAATAGCATTTTTATCTTCGAAACTTTGCAAGCCTGTAAGAGATAGCTGGTTGCACTCGGAAGGGTGAGAAGGATGTGTATCTAAGCAGCAACTATTAGATGGCAAAAATGAGGAAGTGAGGGCAAGTGGTTTGTGTCTTGCAACAAGTTAGAGGAAGACCAGGATTAGTCTGACTTCTCCTCGTGTTTACTTATTCTGGGGGTTGGCATCTTGTGAACTGAAAATTGCATCAGGATTCAGCCTCTGCCTGGTGCAGAGCTGCCAACTGAATTCTCCTAAACCTTCACGTTCTCATCTACAAACTGTGTGGTAGAGCTAACTGACCTTAATGGTCTTTTTCTCTTGTGCTTATCCTATGACTCTGATGATTGACCCGGAGCCCCCTGAAACTCATCTGCTGGGATCTGTCCTCACCTGGGAGTCTTCCTAGTACCCCAGAACTCTGGGCTGCTGCTGTTTCAAAATGTTCTAAGCCAAGCTTCGAATCACCAGGACCCTACGGATTCCACAGAGAGAGAGGGAAAAAACAACTAGTGCATCTTTTTGTAATACTAAGCATAATATGTCTTCATATGAAACTATTTTGTTCGTTTGATTCAGCTCTCTGAAATAGTAAGAATGAGAACTAGATAGCAATCCATCAATTTGGGGGAATGGTTAAAAATTGAAAACTACCAATAATGGAATGCCAAATGTTCCTTACAAAGAATGTGGTAGAGCTATAGGTGTTGACATGAAAAGCAGCATTAAAATAACACATAGCATATGGCGCCTTTATGATGAATACATATGTGCATATGTTTGCACTTGCAGAGAAAAGTGTGGAAGAATACACAAGAAATCTTTACCAGCAATTTCTTCTGGGCAGTGGTATGAAGGAGCCTTCAATTGGGGAGAGGGGGACTTCTGTTGTCATGTTATATCTTTCTCTACTCTTTGACTTTTTTTTACAAAAACAAGTATCATTTTTCTTAAAACATTTCTTAAAAAATCAAATCACAGAGGAAATAACACCTCATCATGAACATGTGAAAGGAACTTGGGAAAAAAGAAAAATTCAACAAGTATTTATCGATACTTGCTACCTGCCAGGTACTCTTCTCCACGCTCGGGACATTAGTGAACAAAACAGAAAAGATTCCCGCTCTTCTGGAGTTTATGTTCTCCAAGTAATAAACACAAAAATATATAACTGTTATAAATGATATCAGATGTTAGGTGAGAAGTGTTATGGGAAAAGAAAACATAGGGCGAGGAAGATCTGGAATGCGGGGTGGGGTTGTGACTATAATTAGGGCGGCTTGGACAGGCAAAATTCTTCACAAAAGCAAACTCATCTTGAGATGAGACTATTTGAGGCCTGGGAAACATTTTTATAGTGAATTAAGAGAGAATTTGCTCCTCTCCTGACTCCAATCTTTTACCCAACCAACCGGTCAGAAAGCTCGCACACTGGGCACCCCCATGGGCTATGACGCACCAGGCTTCAGAGGACAATGGCTTTGTGCACTCAGCTGCTCCTTCCATCAACTTTCAAGATCACAGAGCAGAAAAAAGCCACGTTGCCTGAGTTTAAAAGGAAATGTAGGGCCGGGCGCGGTGGCTCACGATTGTAATCCTAGCACTCTGGGAGGCCAAGGCAGGAGGATCGCTTGAGCTCAGTAATTCAAGACCAGCCTGAGCAAGAGTGAGACCCTGTCTCTACTAAAAAAATAGAAATAAATTAGCTGGACAACTAAAAATATATAGAAAAAATCAGCTGGGCATGGTGGCGCATGCCTGTAGTCCCAGCTACTCGGGAGGCTGAGGCAGGAGGATCGCTTGAGCCCAGGAGTTTGAGGTTGCTGTGAGCTAGGCTGACGCCACGGCACTCTTTAGCCTGGGCAACACAGTGAGACTCTGTCTCAAAAAAATATAAATAAATAAATAAATAAATAAACGAAAATGTTGTAATCCACATTTCGGGGGAACGGAGTCCCTTAAGCCAAGCTGTGGAAGCAAGGGATGGGCTGGGTGGAACAAGAGGGGATGGTTCCCTGGCTGCAGAAATACTGAGGCATGGAAGAAGTAAGGAGGCAAGGGGAGGCAATTGCTGGAAACCCTTGAATTGGAATTCCCTGACCTGTTGCCATGTTGATATGACACTGAATTGTTTGGTAACTAGAATTGTGTTGCATATATCTCCTTAGAGGCTGATCAAGCACTGTGAATAAGGGAAGTTGCTTAAGTGCTGTTTGTTTTATGGACCAAGCCTCTGCTAGGAATTTTCCACATAGATGTATGACCAAATATCCCCTTCTTATGAATGTTGAAATATTTCTAATTATAGGCTAATCTCTGTAAAATGTAAAAACCGTGAATATCAAAGTTGCATTGTATAGCAAAAGCAATTCAAGTACAAGGATGTAAACCACTTACTTGTTTTGAAAAAGGAGAGACTTACCATTTACTTCCTAGCATTTCAGTCCAACAGATTAGTTTTCAAATTAACAAAATGAAATAATATAAAGTAGTATTACATAAATTAGGAACTCGAGGGCTATTCTGCATCACGACAGTCCCCAAAGACCATAAGGTAGTCAATCTTATTTGTCCTTACACCCTATCTCCTTGTTTTCTGCAAACCATGGATTGATACACTTTTCCTATAAAGGGCCAGTTAGTAAACATTTTAGGCTTTGCAGGCCTTATGGTCTCTGTCACACTACCCTACTCTTTGAGTAGTTTGCCATGATAGTGCAAAAGCACTTATAGACAATATGTAAACAAATACTCAAATAATAAAATGATTTGTGAACACTGAAATTTGAATTCAATATAACTTTTATATGCCACAAAATAGTAATTTTGCTTTATTATTTTTTCAACCATTAAAAAAAAAAAAAAACAATCCTAGCACCCTGGGAGGCCGAGGTGAGTGGATCGTTTGAGCTCAGGAGTTCGAGACCAGCCTGAGCAAGAGTCAGACCCATCTCTACTAAAAAATAATAGAAAGAAATTAATTGGCCAACTACAAATATATAGAAAAAATTAGCCAGGCATGGTGGTGCATGCCTGTAGTCCCAGCTACTCGGGAGGCTGAGGCAGAAGGATTGCTTGTGCCCAGGAGTTTGAGGTTGCTGTGAGCTAGGCTGACGCCATGGCACTCTAGCCCAGGCAACAGAGCGAAACTCTGTCTTAAAATAAAATAAAATAAAATAAAATAAAATAAACAAACAGCTTGTGGACTATACAAAAACAGGTGGCAGGTTGGATATGACCCATGGGCCATAGTTTGCCAACCACAGCCCTAAACTTTGGTAAGCTTCTGAGATATAAAATATTTATTCGTGGGGGGCAAAGGGACTGGCTGGTTAATCCATAATAATGGTTTTTAATTTCAGCACAGCCTTCCAAATTTTTAAATAATCAGACTAGATTAATTTAATAAATGAATTCCTTAATAACCCTTTATTTAGTCACGAAAAACTTGTTATAGTCAAGAGCAGAATAATGTCTTGTGTTTTTTTTATGTGAAGGGGTGAGAGGCTGTGAGGAGGGGTCTTCATTGCCTTGTTTGTTTTTATTGAGACAGAGTCTCACTCTGCCACCCTGGGCTAGAGAAGACGTCACAGGTCACTGCAACCTTCAACTCCTGGGCTCTGATCAAACCTTCTGCCTCAGCCTCTGGCCACAACACTTGACTGTTTTTTTGTTCTTTATTTCTTTCTTTTTGGTAGAGATGGGGGTCTCACTCTAACTCAGGCTAGTCTGGAACTCCTGGCCTCAAGCAATCCTCTGGCGTTGGCCTCCCATAGTGCTAGGAATACAGGCGTGAGCCATGGCGCCCGGCCAAGAGCAGAATGTCTTTACTTTTAAAATGTCTTAACTACTGTTAACACCTTGGCATGTTCCCTTCTAGTACTAATTTCCCATCCCTGCATCTATTCCACATAGTGAGAAGCATTTTAGTAATAGCCAGGGCTTTGCCAGTAGAAAGATTTGGCTTTAAACCCTTGTTCTGCAGGCCAACGGTTGTGGCTCACACTTGTAGTCCCAGCACTTTGGGAGGCCAAGGCAGGAGGATCGCTTGGGGCCAGGAGTTTGAGACCAGCCTGGGCAACGTCGAGCAACCCCATCTCTACAAAAGTTAAAAAAAAAATTAGCCAGGCATGGTGCCATGTGCCTGTAGTCTCAGCTACTTAGGAGGCTTAGGCAGGAGGATCACTTGAGCCCAGGAGTTGGAGGCTGCGGTGAGCTATGATCATGCCACTGCACTCCAGCCTGGGCAACACAGTAAGACCCTGTCTCTAAAATCAGCAACAACAAAAGTCCTTGTTCTGCCAAATAAGAGCTCTCTGACTTCCGTAAATCATTTTACATCCTCAGAGTCTGATTTCTTAACTGTAAACGGTTATAATGCAGGGCTGTTTTGTAAAATTGAAATATGTAACACACTTATGTATGAAAGCCATCATCACAGGTCATCCAGCATTTAGTAAGCATCTAGCACTTGTCTAGCATGTGCATTAAAAAATCAGGAATATATGACACTTACCAATTTCTAGCTTGCTTTTTTCATTTAACATTATACCATGAGTATTTTCTTATGTTATTCAATATTGTTTTTAAAAAACATGATTTGATGGCAACATAATATTCCACAATTATATCACAATTAATTCACCCTTCCCCAACATGGGACATGAGATACTTTCTTCTCCCTGTTGCACAGACTATGTTGGCAGATAGTTTGCCACATCCCTAATCATTTCTTTAAGAAGAGTTTCTAGAAGTAGAATTTCTAGATCAAAGGATCTGACATATGACTATTAATATAGTTAAGTATTTCCCCTGTGCTTTTTGGCCTTTTGTATTTCTTCTCTCGAAATTGTTTTCATGTCTTTTCTTAGAAAAGATACACTGACTTCCCCTATGTACTTGAGTAATAAGCTATCATAATCCACCCCACCTTTATTACATATCTGCTGGGTAACAGAGTGTGCTGGGCTTGGTCTAAGAAGAACAGAGAGGTCTTGAGTGCAGCTTCTGGAGCCAGGCTGCCCCAGCCAAGTCCACTCAAGCTCCTTGACCTCTTGAAGTCCCAGTTTTCTTATCTCTACCTCACCGGGCTACTTTGAGGCTGAAATAGAAGCATGTGTATCAAGCCCTCAACATGATGCTTGACTCATAGTAAGTGGTCAAGAAATGTGAGCTCTATCATTCCCATCATGCCATCCCTCAAGGGGCGAAGACAGATGTGGGCATGTGTTTGCATTAAAAGAGACATCTGGGTTTCTAGGAAATGAAACTATAAGCAGTTGTTTCCTTTGTCACATAGTAGCCCCATGGTTAACGCTTCATTGGACCTTAGACACAAAATGAGGCTGGGAGCCAACATTCACATTTAGAAAGTGTCTGATTTAGGTGACAAAATAGTTTTAGAAAGAGGCCACTGATGTTTTTCTGATTATTTTGGCATACCTAATAACTCACACTTATAACACTTGCAAAGGACTTGAAATATATTCTGCTATTTGAGCCTCATATTGGCCCTGGAAGGCAGTTGGGGAGGTATTCTAATGCTCATTTTATAGTCAGAGAAATTGAGTTTTAAAGGGTTGAGATGACAGGCACAAAGTCCCCCAGCTAGTGACTGGGAGAACCAGCCCTGAAAAAGACTCTCTTGACTGAACTTGAGTCAGGCTCCTGTAAGCCCCTGGGCCTTGGCCTTTGGGCTTCACCTCTGTTTGTGCAGGAATCCTGCTAAATCATTTTATCAAGAATGATCCCCCTCTTGGTATGTGATCACTCTCAATATCTGATCAAATGCCTCATCCTCCACCTCCCCGCAGGTGGTGTCTCATCACCCTGGCCCGCCTTCAGCAAGAATCTCATCAGATGGGTTCAGCCAGAATCCCCGTCCCCTAGATGCTTCCTCTTAGTCATTTTCCATTGGACCACCACCCTGCTCCTTGGCATAAATCCTCACTGGTCTTTGCTGTGCTGGGAGTTGAGCCCCATTCTGTACTGAGGTCCCTTTTCCCCTACTGCCCACCTCTGGTTTTCTTCGACAGCTCTCCAGCCTGGGTGTTCCCCACAATCCGAGTGCTATGAGCCCCACCCTACACCACCCCCCCCCCCGCCCCCCGTCTGTAGACCACACCATATGCTGGAAAAAGCACAAATAACTTCAGCGATTCAGTGATTTGTTACAGCTTTAAAGTCAGAAATGTAATGAAGAAGTGAGATCCCTTATAAGCTCTGTCCCCAATTCAAACATCTGCTCCTCGTCCCTACAGCACATATTTAACTCTTTTAGGAAGTTAGACAGAGCAAGCTTAGATTAATCCAAAATTACAAAATGCCCCCTTGATTAATCTTGATTATGAAATAATCACGAAGCAATTTCCCCCAGCAAATAACCTAAGTACAGATTCTTTCACGTTGCTTTTGCAAGCTTGTTTCAGTTCTTTCCACAAAGGTTACAGATAACGCTTTTTAGGGATCTCTTAGGTGTTCTTACCATTTTTAGTCTTCTTCCAAAATGGAATATAGAGGTCTGGTTGAAGACAGCAGAGCTTGAGAGGTGCCAAGATCAGCTCAAGATGGGCCCAATAGCATCAACTAAGATAAAGAGAACGCATCACGCTTTACATTTCAAAGACAGCAAAATGCTATAGCTTAAAGACATGCTGGGAGCATTGCTTTAAAATGTGCTTGAAACATCTATTTATAGTATTTACTTCCTCAAAGTTAGGTAGACTAGAGATATACTCCAGAAAACAATTTCTAATGTTACTGAAAGTCTAACTTTATCTTCAAAGAATTGACATTTTAGACTACCACTTTTTTCCTTTATATTCTAAAAAAGCTTTTTTTTTTTTTTTTTTTGCATATGATTTGGGTTCCCACTCCTCTCCTCCCCACTCTCTTATAACAGCACATACATCTACTTACTTAAATGATCTAAATTTGTTCCAATGTTTAAAATACCTTCTTGATGGCATGGAGTGAGCCTATATCTGCAGTCTTCTGAGATGAAGAGACAAGGCGACAGGAAGTGTAGAGTCACAGAGACTCCAGCGTGCCAGCCCTGGAGTTTCCAAGTACAAAGACAAGGTGGGGGAAGGGGGAGGAGCATGACTATTTAAGCCACCCCAGATATGGAGTTTGCAGAAGCACCAGGTTCCTCTTATTTGTACCACCATCGCTGGGGCAATGTCTCGTCCAAATCCAAACAAACTAATAGACCAATCTTCCTTCTTTTTTTATAGCAGGGTTTCTCAACCTTGGCACTATTGACATTTTTGATCAGATAATTCTTTGTTACATTGTAGAATGTTTGGCAGCATCCCTGCCCTGTACCCAATAGGTGCCAGTAGCACTGCCCTCTTTTGGTTGTGACAATCACAGTTGTCTCCAGACATTGCAAAACATCCCTTGAGAAGAAAAACCGCCCCAGGTTGAGAACCACTGTTGTATAAATAGCCTTAGAGACATGTCTAAATTTACCTGCTCTGTCTTAAACCACTTCTGTAGGGCGCTCACTGGCCACGAAACCTTGCCCATAGCCAGCACTCATAGTCGGCACGGTAGTCTGTGCTGTGCATTGACGACGAATCCGTTTTGCTCTTGTGTAGTGAGGAAAGCTTTAAAGCACTGAAAGCTTGTTTGACTTTACAGGCAGCTTTAGGAAAATAACTATAATAACTCCTACTAAGGACTTATTAAAAGGTCACAGATTCATAGTAACTTATTAGCTGAATGTACACACTGCAACTGCAGAGATAAAAGCTGTAAAAGTAAAAGCTTTGGGCTGTTGACTAAAGTCGACGCTCGGCTGTGCGCCTTCATATCACAGCTGTCGGCTAAAGTCGACACTCGCCTTAATCTGTGGCTGATGACTATAGTCGACACTGGTACCGAAGTGATTAAGCCAGCAGCTCTCAACTTTATGCATCAGAATCACTTACAGGAGCTTTTTTTTTCATGAAAATATGAGAGTACAAACATTTTGGTTGCTTTTTATATCTTTGCCTCTCCCTAGCAAGGGTTAGAGGTATGCCCTTCCCCTCCACAATGCTCACCACATCCCTCAGATGTGGGTCTACCCCCCAACCCCCGAATCCCTGGCGAACACCACCACCATTTGAGCAGCATAGTGAAATACCATTTGATCCAGCAATAGCATTATTAGGCATCTACCCAAAAGAGCATAAGACATTCTATAATAAAGACATCTGCACCCGAATGTTTATGGCAGCACAATTCACTATTGCAAGGAGCTTTTAAAGATCCTGATGCTAGACCACGCCCAAGACCAATTAAATTAGAAGCGCTGGAGGTGATAACCAGGTGATCACAATGAGCATCCAAGGTTGAAACCACTGATTTTAAACAACTGTGCCATGGACTTCCCTATATATCCATTTCACCTGGCCTGCTCTGGCTTTAGCTCACCTGTTTAGAACTATGATTTGGCCAATTCAATGCCTATTCCCAAGTGCTACCTCATTACCTGCCTCTAACACAGAGGTTGGGGAGAAGTTAATTATGCTGTCTCTCAGACTTCCTTGCATCTAGAGCTGCATAGGATAAAGCTCTTCCCAAAGACAAGAAAGTGAATGTCTCTTGAGTGCTTCTGCAAAGCCCATGCATCCAGGTGTTTCCAATAATAAGTTAATCAATTCAGGTGGTTGGATTTTTCACTTTTCTTCTGAATGTTTATTTTTATCTGAATGTTTCCATAGACATATAGTCTGAACATGTGACTTGAGTCAAAGGTAATTTGAGTAAGAAACCAAGGGAGATTTTCTCTCCTTTTATTGATGACTTGTTCTCTTTCCATTTTCTTATAGAGACCCTGGAGTTCATGTCAAAAATGTCCTACAGAGAAGGTGAAGACTAAGGAATTTGAGAACCCTAAGGTTTTCTTTAAAATTCTGTGGGAATGATGGTGAAATGATCACCTATGAAATGCTTGTTGGGTATAATTTCCATGTTGGACACGCGATACGATATTTCTAGGAAGAAGCCTAAGAGATTATAGGTGATATTGAGTTTCGAGGTAGAAAACAATGACTGTAAGTCTGTATGTGTTTGTGTGTGCATGTATATGTGTAACATACTAATATTTGCTAATTGTTTAACGTTTTAATGAAGTATAATGTGCATGGGAAAAAGTGCACATGTTATAACATAGAGCTTAAAGAATTTTTACAAATGAACATGTGTTTGCACCCAATACCCAGGTCACAAAACGACCTTACCAGAACCCTAAAAACCTTTGTTCTCCCTCCTAATAACTACCTTCTTGACCAAGGATAACCAGGAGGCTGCCATTCTTTTCTTTTTTTAAAACAAACCAGTGAGTGAAAGTACAAGGTCACTCCTTCTCCTGTTTCCACATGCTCTCTATTGAGATGGGGAAGTGAAACCTGTACCATGGCACATTTAATTATGGGAAAATGAAAAGAAAGAAATAAAAGCCAGACCAACAAAGCAAAGATTTAAGTTGGCATGGCTTTCCATATAATTGTGATGCCGGCAGATACTCAATAAACATATCAGCATTGTTAAAGTGATTTATCAGCCAAATAGTTGAATGTAAAATATTATCAATACAGGTGTCATCATTGATCTTTCTTGGGTCTCACTGCTGAAGAATGGGGCTGTAAGATGATTTCAACAAACAATCCTTGACAGGAAACCAAAGGCAACAAGGCACAGGGACAGACAGCTGACAAATGCAGTATGGGGCCATTAAAGCATGTGATGAATTTGCCAGGAAAGTATATATTTGTGCAAGAGGTGAGCTCATATCTCCCATAAATTTGTCAGCCGTGACACAGTGTTCTCCGGCTTGGCATGAGTAATGCCTTGCTATTTGCTGCCTTTGTCTGGCAAAAGCTCTATCAGTCACTCCAGGGTTATTTACAAAGAAACGTGTCTATCAGTTACAAGGACATGACTTTGCCGCGAAAAGATAACAAAAGAGGAAATCAAGCAGTGGCCTCTCGGCGAGGGATGCGTCTTTTCCAGACAAGCTCTGGACTGGAATGCATCAGATGGACGGCGATTGGCCGGGCTGGCCCTGTGCCTGGCATGACCAGCCTTAGTGCATTTATCCACACTGATTAGATTAGAAATTATTAATAGGGGGCTACGGAGTAGAGCAAAAGGTCATTTAGAGTTTAATTCTGTTCTCAGATAACTTCATTTCGGCTGATGGGATTGTTATTGTAGGGGTTTTATATGTTTATAGGAAACAATATACTCAATAATGAAGTCCTGCCTCCTTCTGCAAGGTCAGGAAAGCTATTGTGTAGCTAGATTTAAGTCTTCACAATTGTGTTAATTAAGTAACAGTGATTGGACTTGGTCTCCTCTTGAAATGCATTTAAGGGCCTAAAAGCTGCTGAGAATGTATTCTTTCAATATAAATATATAGTAAAGCAAGTGAGACCAGAAAGCAGCCCACGATTGAGTAAACAGAAGAGCTGACATGAAGCTTTTACTTAAGGAAGACAGGAGCCTGGTTGGCAGATGTAACTTCTTGCCGCATAAATACAAATGTCTTGTCAGTTTAGGATTAAACGTAACAGGGCTCTTTCTCTTTACTCAATTCCTGATGAATCTGGAAGATAAAGTTATAGAGTTTGATGTCGCTGGTGCATTATGTCTCATCAGCTAGCTTACTCCCTCCTGGGCCTGCCTGTTCGAGGTGGATGATCAGCGAGCAGTAAGAGGCACGTGCTGCTCGGAGAAAGGGCCATTGCCTTGGTCTTTCTTGCCTAACGGGCCAGGGCCGTTAGGGACAGAGAGCTCAGCTCTGTCCTCCACTGAGTTCCCTCCTTTGGAGGGCTTATAACTTGGACATTAAAATTTGCTGAAGATGGTTGCAATTTTGTTTGTTCCGAAATACAAGATCCCTTCTAAATAGCTAAAAAAGAACTTGTTGATGAAAAGTGGATTCCTGGAAAGCAGTCTGCTGTCGAATGTTTCCTAAAGGCCAGAGAAGACTTCGGGGCTCCACTTAAGCAAATCCCCTTCTGTTTGGCTTCTGATGCAGTGAGTCCCCCTTGAAGGGCAACTCCAAAGTAAAACTTGGTAACTGATGATTAAGTCTTATCTTTCCAACTCTCATCCAACTCCCCCACCCAGCCACACACATGAGAGACAGAACTTGGTTTTCCCAGCAGGAAGAATATTGAGTGGAAATGGTATCTTCATTAATATAGGCTTTGTAAATACCTCTAAGGCAGTGATTCTCAACTGGGAGTGATTTTGTCCCCTAAGGGACATTTGGCAAGGTCTGGAGACATTTCGAGTTGTAACAACTGGGGGTGGAGGGGTGGGTGCTACTGGTATCTAGTGGGCAGAGGCCCGGATGCTGCTAAACATCCTACAATGCGCAGGACAGCCCCACAACAAAGAGTTACCCAGTCCGAAATGTCAATAGTGTGACGGTTGAGAAACCCTGCTTTCCAGATGCTTCGAATCAGTGAAGAATGAGGACTAGGGAGAGATTACTCAGTCTAGGGAATGGGGCACCACACAGAATTTCTGCTTAGGAAAAAATAACTATAATTATGACATTATAAATAAATAATCATATTATCAATAGAATTTGAAAAATAAAATATTTCTTATAAAATCTGTTCATTTCAATGGAAACTTGGCAGACCGAAAAAATTTGCCTTTTTTATTGTTGTTATATGACATGCCACACGACTTTTGAGTTACTGTGGCATAGTAATGTCAGTGTAATGTCAAGACTCAAAAGCTCTGTATGAAATGTGCATCAGGCGGCACAATGTACCAGAAGAAAGGCTGACCTGACATTCCAGTGCGACCTTGCCACTGACTAATCATGAGCCTGGTCGAGTCATTTCACCCATCTGGGCCTCAGTTACTGTGTCTGGCCAGACACTGAGCCTGAGAAGCTCGATATCATTCCTTGGCTATTCCTTTGCCTTTGACCACAGTTGTAGCCAAGACAAGGATTTCTCCTTATTTTTGAGGCTCACAGTTGTCCCTTCCTTTACATTCCCAGTGGCCTGGCTTCAGTTCGGGTCCTTGTCGCTTCACATCTGTGCTGTTGCAGTAGTCTCCTAGCCGAAGTTTTACCCTTGGACATATGCCATAAAATGCTGCCGTTCTGCCTGTTTAAACCACTACTTTGTTTACATCACTCTAAGTTTGTGTGTACTTATTATTGTCTGCAATTCTTTAATGGCTTCCCTCTGTCTCTAAAGGTCACCCTTCGTGCAACAACCCAACCCCTCTCTGATCTGCCCAGGAGTACTTTTCTATACGTGTCCCTGTTGTCTTCCCTACCTGGGTCTTCGCTGTCTCCATTACATGAGCGTGCTCACCATCGCCTTCATATTCATAATGCCGTGTATTAGACTGACAGTCTTGCTGCTGAGCTTCTGTTCAGAAACACCCTCCTGCCTAGAATGTTCCATGCTATTGTCATCTCTCAGCTTTCTTTTAAATCTGAAGTCTCATAGTCTCTCAGAAAGTTTCCTGAGATTTCTAGTGATGTCTCTGTCCTCTAAGTGTATATGTACTTATTATGGTCTGCAAAATGTATATGCTACTTACCATATTTGACCTTGTATATGTATAAAATTTTCTTCTCCCTTCATTGACATCTTTCATCCCCTCTCACAATCCAAGGGAAAAGACACAGACCACCACCCTGAGTAGGCTCTACATGGGCTATCAGGAGTTCAATGGGAAAGGTAAAGAAATGTTTTGCCCCATCTTCTGGATTCCAGGTACATTCGTGATTGGCTAAGACATTCTGGGAGAGAATGGTAGAGATATATTCATACGCATAAATAAAAATATAAAGTATTTTAATTAGGCTATAAGCCTCATCATGGCAGTCACAATGCCCCAGTATCGTTTTAGCTTGGGCAGAGAGAGTGTCCAAAGAAGGATTTTATTTTTCACGTGATTTTCTATGTCAAAACTACCAGTTAAATAAAAATATCATGGTATCCAGGATTGGGAGACATTTTGGTTACCACAGAATGCACTTTGCATTTTGAAAAATCTTTTACTAGCATTATCTTTTTTATTTTTAAGAAAAATATCTCTGTTTAAATGTACCTCTTATGGTTCAAAAGTAAGTTTTTTTGAGGGTCTCAGTTGACTCCTGGAACACATTCCAAAGACAACAGATTCCACTAGACTCTTAAATAAAATTCTCAAATTTTGACATGAAGTCGGAGAAAGTTATCCATGTTGCTTAGTTTTTTTGTTTTTGGTTTTTTTTTTAGTAGGCTGGCTGGTACATGTATATAGATACAGCAGTGGTTTTGTGGCTACACATGCATCAAAGTATTCTTTTTATCTTTTCCCTTTTGACTCAAGCATACTCAGGGTTAATGTATGTCAATAGCTTTTAGCGATGCAGCCATCTGCCTTGCCTTACCTATAAAATCTGTTTGTTCTTCCCTCCTTTGTAGGTCTCCAAAGTTTTGTCTTTTATGTATAAAGAGGATAGCATCTCTGTCTTTATACTGCAATATTCACTCCAGGATTTTTAAGCCTTGGCTGTGACATTTAAAAAAAACATGGAGACACCAACATGATTGCTGTGGTTAGATGTGCTTCTGTATTATTATCTGACTTGAGCTCTTTTTAATCTACGCATTTGCTGATGTTATTCCCCTCAATGAGAATGCACCCCTGTTAAAGGGGCAATATAGCTTAATGCCCTGGTCCTCAAAGTGTGGGCCCAGGACCAGTGGCACCGGCATCAGATGAGAACTTGTTAGGAAGGCCAAGTCCCAGGTGTCATTTATTGAATCAGGAACTTGGAAGCTGGGCTAGCAATCTGGATTTTAACAAGCACTCCAGAGAATTCCAATGCAAGAATAAGTTTGAGAACTGCTGACTTTGTTGTTAACACTTAGGCCCGTGCCTAAAACATTCAAGTATTTAACCTTCAAATCACTTAAATTTCCTGTGTCTCAGTTTCCTCCTCTATGAATGGAATAATAATAGTACCAACAATATATAGTTGTGGTGAGATTAAATTGAGATAAGACCTGGGAAAAATTTAGTAAGGCCTTGTACCTGGTGAGCACTTGATAAGTTTTAGCTACTATTTTCAAATTTTGCACATTCTCTAGGCTTGGAGCACCTCTTCCTCTTGGTCATCTTTCCAGCTCTTGCTGGGCTGACCTCTTCCCCTCTCTTGAGCATCCCTGCCACCTCTAGTCACCTCTTCCGATGTTGTCAAATTAGAGGGAAGGATTCGTATATTTTTCTGTAGTCACATACCAAGTTTCTCTCCTTACATTTTTTTTCTCGAAAACCTAACCTAATGATGAGCGAACATAGAGACAGAGTACAATCCATTAAATATTTTCTTAGATCTGGTTTTTATTTTAATGATAATCTAATTTCCTTAAGGCCCACCTGATTTTTTTCAGGCTCTGGGAATGTGAGTGAGCCAGTGCTTATTTTCATGGCTAGTACAATTGATATGAGGATGGATGGGGGTGTGTTTTCAACCTGTCTTCAATGATGAATCATTCTTGTTTGTTCTAGATGCTTCTGGACTTGTTATCCTATGTCATTTCTACCTGGTGCCAGTTTTTGACAAATGATAGTCGCAAGGTGTGGTGTGCTACCTCAGGTTCCTATTTTCCCTTAGTGTTTGGAGGTAATAATTTTAGAGACAGCCGAATGGCTAATGAGTCTTGCCCTCAGGAGCTCGGCACAGAGGGAGCCCTCACTAACCTATCAGATGCCTCCTTGGAAAACAGTGGAAGTGTGAGAGAGCAAGATGAATGGACATTTGTGTATCATATTCTTTGAGAATTGAATAGAGGATTTATGGTGTTGCCTGACTTGACACACTTCACACTTGTCATGTTGGCACATTGCATTATACTCTGCTGCCCATGGGGCTTTTGATGATGTTTCAGAAACAGGTAATAGATGTCTCTGTGCTGTATCCATACATTTGCAGGGAAAGATCCAATATTAAAAACAAAGGTACAGTAGAAACCATCCCTACTGACCAAGCACAAATGCCTACCTCTGCTCTCGGCTGTCTCATTAGTCCCAATTCCTTACCTAAACACATATAGCTCTTCTCCAAAGAGAGATGGTCTACCTGAAATAACAGAATAGCCCATAATCAGTGCTATTTCTATATGTACAGTTTAACATCTCTTTGGGGTGTAACAGTTGGCAACAACTGTTCTGGCTGCCACAGTGCAGTAGAAAGAACACTGGATTAAGTATCATGAGCTCTTCATTGAAACCCTGGCTTGGCTGTGGACATTCTGCATGTAAGCCTGGATGAATCTCTATGGCGATGTCCTAATTGCCTCATCTATCACATGGGCACAAGAATTCCTGGCCAGCTTCCCTCTAAGGAGGAATACATAAGAACTCGTTTTGAAAAGTATACTTTGCATACTTTTTCAATGTGGAAAGTATGAAAGTGAGAGAAAACCACCTAGTTGACTATTCATGAGGCAGTTGGAATACAAATGCACTTGCCTTCAATTTTATAGACAGAGAAACAGGATCTTTGAAAGGGTGAGGGAGTTTTTTCAAGGGATACTGTAAGTGATGGACACAGAAGGCCTAGACTCCCGTCTTCTGCTCCTTAGTTGAGGTGCCTCGAGATTTCTGTGTCTACTGTAAACCCGCCCCGTGCTCAAAATGCCACTGCAGACCTAGACAGTGTGGAATCAGCAACAGCTATGCTGCACTCGAGGTAGAGGCCTTTTGCCCATCTTTCAGCTGCAATTTTGCAGCAATCCTTGAAAGAGAAAGCCCTAGTAATGTGTGTTACCAAATTTTCCACTAGCCAGGCAAGAAGGAGGCCACAGATAGATTTAGTTTTATTAAGAAAAAGGTTTAAATGGGTATTTCTTGTACAACTGAATTTATGAACTGATAGCCTTACTGGTTGCATGTAAGTATTGAGCACTATATGTTTACTGCCTCCTGTGAAATTGGGACTGTTCGGTTATTTGTAGATCTTTTTCATATATACCCTATTTTCACCAATAGAATGTCATTCATAGAAGAAACTTTGATTTTTTTTTTTTTACTTCTTTATCATCTTCCCAAATCCCCAGATCAATGCTCATTAAATATAAACTCATCAACTTCAATTGAAGACAGGTTGAAAACAACTGGAATTAAAAAAAAAGAGAGAAAATCCCTGGGCTTAATAGTATCTCATCTCAACTCCCAAATAAATTAGGATCCCTTCAGGACATTATCTGTCAGGACTGACTATATATATTTCCCAACTTCAATATTCCTGTTCCTATTTAGGGACTTTGTAGGGCTGCTTAAGGTTCTTATGAGCCACAAAGTTAAATCCAGTGATGTTGGAGTTGCTGACAGCTCTGCCTTTGAGTCACGTGCTTTAAGCATGCAGTCTAGCATCTTCTCTTTCCTATTTATTCCACAGGGGTAATACCAGCTTTTTCAGTGTACACGTCAAAAGAAATCAAGGGGAGAGTCCTGAAAAACATGCAAGGGATGCTCATAGGAAGCAGTAATGGTGGAGAGAGCACTGTGAATTTGTAGAACCACCACCATCTAAGTCTCGGTCAAGTCTGTGCTCTAGTTAAGTTATACTGTTGAGTTAATGAAAACAGTGCCTATTATGTGTAACAGCACAACATTGTTCTATGTATATAAATCATAGTGATTTAATTGTTGTATGTATTGGCATTGCCTTTTTATGAGTTATTTATTGCTGGGTAATAAATTATGCCAAAATTTAG
Source organism: Cheirogaleus major (assembly GCA_963574435.1). Classification (NCBI taxonomy): domain Eukaryota; kingdom Metazoa; phylum Chordata; class Mammalia; order Primates; family Cheirogaleidae; genus Cheirogaleus; species Cheirogaleus major. The sequence continues at coordinate 58,394 of CAUYPO010011387.1, read as the reverse complement.
CAGCTGAAAATAACACACATTTATTATCTTATAGTTTTGATGGTTCAGGAATCCAGGCACAGCTTATCTGGGTCTTCTGCTTCATAGTTTCTCACAAAGCTGCAATTGAGGTGTTAGTCTAGGAGCTGTATTCTCATCTGAAGCCTAGACTGGGGTCTGCATCCAAAGCTGCCCACTTGGTTGGTGGTTGGAATCAGTTCTTCTCAGGGCATTGCACTGAGGGCTTCAGTCTCCTGCTGGCTATTGGCTGCAGGCCATCCTCTGTTCTGTGCTATGTGGGCCTCTCCAATATGGCAGCTTCCTTGATCCAACTATGCAAGCCCAGAAGGCTGCTATTGAATGACTGTTTATGGTTTCAAATTTACGTGTTGAAACTTAACCACCAATGTGATGGCATTAGGATGTGGGGCCTTTGGGAAGGGATTAGGTTATGAGGGTAGAACCTTCATAAGTAAGATTAGTGCCCTGATAAAAGGGACCCCAGAGACCTGCTTCTTTCCTTTCCCTATGTGAGGACACAGCGAGATGATGGCTGTCTGTGAACCAGGAAGCAGCCCCTCACCAGACACTGAATCTGCCGGTGACTTGATCTTGGATTTCCAGCCACCAGAATTGTAAGAAATAAATTTCTGTTGTTTATAAGCCGCCCAATGTATGGTATTTTGTTATATCAGCCTGTGCAGACTAATACAAAGGCAGTAAAGAGAATCTGTAACAAGATGGAAGTCTTGATCTTTGTAACCTAATTACGGAAGTGACATTCTATTACTTTTGCCTTACTCTGTTTATTAGAAGCAAGCCACTAGGTCCAGCCTACATTCAGGGGGAAGGAATTCCACTGGGGCATGAATTCCCAGGAGAAGGGAATCCTTGGGGTCCATCTGAGAAGTCTGCCTACTCAGGCTTTCCATGTCTACCTCTGGAAAAGGGAATCTGTCATGGTTATTGCATGTAAACTGAGCACTGGGTTTGGATGGCATTAAGTAGAATCAATTAACTGCCCAGAGAACCTTTAGCAGGGAGTCTGCCCCATGTCTATTTTCTCATTTTGCTTCAGAAAATACTTATTTAAAATGTTTCTAACTTAATAATACTTATGTTACTCCAAGGTCTCTAAAGGATTTGTGAGAATCAGAAAAAAAAAAAAATTCCTCCTCCACTTTCTAGGCGCCCTTAGATCATTAATTTACTCTTCTGACATAGTAACTGGCTCTCATGGTTCTGGTGAAGGCTGCACATTCACTGTGCTGTTGGTTTAGGACCACCAGCAGTCCAGAGTTAGGATAACCATGGGAGAGAATATAGACCCAGAATCAAGGTATCCTAAAGTTACCTCTCTATGTACCTTGTCTCTTCCATCTGCAAACTGTAAGCTCAAATATCTTTTCTCAGGTGGCTACAATAGAGTTTGGAGATAAAGGAATAGTGGATGAAGATGCTCCAGGATCTTTAGGAGAGATGTACTAAATAAATATTGGAGGGTTGTTATTTGATTAAAATAACTAGTTTTAAAGTCTTCATTTTCTCCCTGTGTATTGCTTGCATGTTATGTTAGACACGAGTCATATCTTGTGCTGTTCCCCTATCCATTCCACATGCTGCAGCCATTGTAGTGTTTATGAGATGCTAATCTGACCATATTACTCCTCTACTTAAAACTACAATAACACGCAAGGATCATCACCTTACAGTGTCAGGTAGACAAAGCAGGGTTGCACAGATTGCATACATGTGTAAAGCATTTTTCCTAAAGGACATTCAAGAAACTTATATCAGTGATTTCCATGGCTAAGGGGAGGAGAGGAGAGAGACTCTCTTTTTGATTGTAAACCTTTAGTACTTTTGAGTTATGTCCCATGTGACTATATGACTTAATTTAAAAAACAAAAACAAACAAAAAAACTCTTCCATGGCCCTGAACAGCTTTAGGAAAAGTTAAAATTTCTGGCCTGGAAGACTCTCTTGGTTGGGCCTTTTGCCCACTTTGCATCCTTTCCTGCTGCTCCTTCTCCCCCACCCCTTCCCCACGCACACCTTATGGTCCCTCCAAGCATGCTTTTCTGCTGCCATATGCCACATTCCCTGCAGCAGACCTACTGAGCCAGGTGCAGGCCCCCCACACGATGTGACTCTTGCTTGTCTCTGCACTTTCGTCCTTATTACCCCTTCTTCTTGACATGACATTTCACCACTCCTCACCCAGCGAACTCATCCTCCAGGAAGCTCTTTGTGATTCCCCTGCAAAGGACCATGTGCCGCTTCTTTGTGCAAATTTCAATTGCAGCATTACTGCATTGTATTTGCAGCAGGTACCAGGCTCAAACTATAAACTCAGGGATGCAAGAAGTGCACATTTAAATTGTTTTTTCTGTAACTAAGATTAATTTCTACAATAATTCCTATCTTATGCCAGGTTCCACAGAAACAGACCCTGAGATGAGGATTTGTGTGCAAAAAATTTATTAAGGAAGTGCTCCCAAGAGAAACCAAGAAGGGCTTTGGGGAGCAGGAGAGTAAGGGGAAGACATCAAGCAAGGATACAGTTTCAGGCAAAGTCGCAGGGAGCTGATTTTAGCCTCTTCCTACAGGGAAACGTTATACAGTTAACTCATCATTCTGGTTCAGTGTTTATTATCTGTCTCACTTAATAAAATATAAGCTCCAAGAGGGCAGGAATACTTTTTTCTAATTCATGGATATAATCTAAACAATTACAACAGTGCCTACAAATAGTAGTCACTCACTGTATCATTACTGAGTGAATTAATAAATTGCAAGCTTTTCCTTGTTGCTTCAGTAAACCTTGAGAAGCATATTCATTTATTCACATAATTTTCCCAACAAATTATGAGCACCTCTTCTAGACTCTGGGAAATGAACAAAACAGTTAATACTATCTCTGCCTTCATAGAGCTTCTAATGGGAAATACATGAGGCATTTGGCTTCTCACTGTAACACAGTGGGTACAGAGAAAAATCTTCAAGGACATCCCGGCCATATCTGCGTAAATACTTCTTGCAGCCTTCTCTATTGAATGCATCCTAACCTGGGTGTAAAGTGTTATGAGAGGTCAACCACTTCCCCAGGCTTTCCCTGGGTGATCTCATCTAGCCTCATACTTTAAATACCAGCTACATGATGATGACGCCAAGTTCATGTCTCCTGCTCAGATCTCTCTCCCAAACGCCAGCTCTCCAGGAAACAAGGTATAGTCTCTTCTGCTCTTGGATCTTTCCAAAGCCTCTGTCAAAGGGACTCACATCAGCCTCCAACTCTCGCTTCTTCTCTTAATCTCCTTCGCTCCCCCCAGTCTAGCGGATCTTCATCTCATTGAGGGGGTAGTTGGGGCAGGTGGGGGCAGGAAGACTGAGCCGGACCTGGCGTCATCCTCAATTCTTCCAAGTCTGTTGTTTATGCCACAGCTTTTATGCCCTGGGTCCTGCAGTCTCTGAATTTTGCTCTTCAAAAAGCCTCTCTTCTACTTTTCTGTGTTAACAATCCAGATATTTAGTTTAAATAAGAAGAGGGCCATGGAATAGAAAGGGATTGCAGAGAATGAAAAGAAATCAGCTAACATATCTAAGCATTATCCCACCTTATACTGAAATTAGCTGTCTAAGGGTCTCTCTCCTTGTTGTATTATAAGCACCCTGGAGGCCAGAGCTGTGCCTTATTCATCTTTGTAATATCAGCATTTGGTACAATCCTGATTCACAGTAGATACACTGGTGGAACTGAATGAAGGATACTGGGAGACTCCATTCCTCTGTACCTATTTTCCTAGCAACAAAAGGCATTATGTGGTAGTAGGTAAGAGCATGCACTCTACGTGCAGTCTACCTGGGTTAAAATGCTGGTTTTTCGCCCTTATTAGCAATTTGACCTTGATCAAGTTACTTACTCTCCTCCTGCCCCACCTCCCTTATCTGTGGAACAGGAGTGTGGATGATATTACTTCTCTAAAATGGTTATGTAAAGTTAAGTGAATAAATACCTGTACAGTGCTTAAACAAGCTCTTGGTACAGCCTGTATGTAGGTGTCAGCTATGATTATTCCCTCTTCTTAAAACTCCCCTGTCTTTGTCAGCGTGGTTAACTCTACTTCCCTATTTGCTTCAAGTCTCCATTGGAGAGACTTACTATGCTCTGTCCCCCCGAAAGTGTCTCTTTCCCCCCGAAAGTGTCTCTTTCCCCAAGTTGGGTACTGCTCCTTAATGCTCCCTCCGCTAGCTCTGTGTTCACCCACGTTTTGTAATACACATCCTACTGTACCATAAAGGGGATAGTTCTACATCCCCTTGGCACTGGCCTCTACAGTGATATTCATCTTTACATCCCCAGTAATTATCGCCATGCTTGCCACACAACAGATACCAAACAAACGCCACAGAAGAAGCGAGTAAAGACTCCTCTGCTCTACTTACTGCTCTCAAAACTAGCTTGCAGGCACAGCCTTGCTTCTGCCCAACGCCTCCATTTTTCACACCTGGGATCAGTCTTGCCCACAATAAATGGGACTTATGGTTCCTTCAATAAGCTCAGAGAAAGTGGCTCACCGAGGGCAGGATGCCTTTGAAGGAGACGTGCACTGGTCTCCTCTTTGAACTATATTATAGAATGATTCATCTTCCGTGAGCCACATAACCTCAAATCAGGGCTTCCATCCACCGTCATCCTTCATTCCTTCTTCAGTGGCCCATTTTTCCTCCCCTCTTCCTGTTTCATCCATCTCACCTCCTGCCGTCCCCGTGCAGGCACACAGACACGCACGCACACCTTTGATCCTGCTGACACCGGTGGCACTAAGCAAAGGAGTTCAATATGTCCACTGGCGTCAAAACACAGTAATAACAATCCTTCAAAATGACAATCGCAGGCAGCTTAGGGGCATTCAGGGATTCTTCTGCTTTGTGATTTCTGTAGTCTTTAGTGTTTTTCTTTGATGTTTAAAAGCACAGGTAACTGTGGTTTGTGGTACCTGAGAGGCGCTAGTGAGTTGGCATTCAACAAACAGACAGGAATGGCACTCCTATGGTGAGGAACAGGCGGAGCAGGGGGTTGTTTTGTGCCCAATCTCACAGATTCCAGCAGAGCATGATCTCCCATTTGCAACCAGTCACTCAGCTGCATTCATGTTTGTTATTGTGTTGACAAGGAAAAGGGTACCGTTTCTGGCAGCTTCTCTTTGCTTCCTGAGCCACCTCCGGCACTTAGGCAATGCAGGAGGCACTTACTGACTTGGTTGCCACCTGACACGTCTTCTGCTTACCTAAGCCCAGAGTATCCATCGGGAGTCCACAAGCAGCAACCTAACTAGGCAGCTGTTCACTGCATCTCCCTCTACCTTCCTGTCGCTCCTGCTCTTCCCTTCCTGCCTACTATAACCCAACATCCGCGGGCAAGGAGGACAGACTGCCCTTCTGCTCTTAGGACAAGCCATGTCCACCTGATGGAGAACCAAGGCAGACACTGTTGATGTTGTTTTTTGTTTGTTTGCTTGTCTTGATTTTCTCTTCTTCTCTGTCAGCAGGAGCAAGGAAAACCTGAAACCTCAGTATTGAGTGCCACTGTGAGCTGCACCAAGCTGGCATTTTCCAACTCTGATTCAAATTTTAACGTTCTGTTTATGGCAGGCAAAATGTAGCTTTCAGATTGAGGGATGGAGTGGCTGGTTAAAGGAATCATAACACAATTTAGACGTTTCTTGGTGATACAGAGCTATGTTATATCAACACTTACTGATTTATAAATGAATGAAACACACACAGTTTATCTTTTCTTCTGAAAATACGCTGGATGGACAACACTGGCAAAATGAGTCTTGAGTTACTATTGTTGTGGTCACTTGAAACACGGATCATCAGATCTGAAGATGGGGCATTTCTAGATGTGCCGCCATATAGTCTGGTGTAAGTGTATTGAATGACTTTTTTTCTCCTTGATCTTTTGATGGGATCTGAGAGTGATGCTAATTTGTACGTATTTTCTTCACATTTTCAAAGATGAGCATTTGACCATCTTCTTTTATAGTAATTTGAGAGATAAAAAAGTCAAGAGCATGAGCTTAGAGATTATAAAATCAGCATCTGTATAATTAAAAAAATTTTTTCTAAACTTTTTACAGAAACATATATTTTAGGCTTGAGGGAAAAGCTCATGTTAAAGTTGGTAGAAATTTCCAGTAACACCATTATTCTAGGTGAAATGTCTCAAGAATAGAAAGACAAACATCACATGTACTCTCTATTAAATTGGAACTAACTGATGAACACACATGTGCGCAGAGGGAAGTAAAACTCATCGGAAATCAAGCAGGGAGGAGGGGAGAGGTGGAGAGGGGCAAAACCTACCTAACGAGTGCCGTGAACATTATTCAGGTGATGGGAACACCTATAGTTGTGACTCAAGCGTTACAAAAGTGATCCATGTAACAAAAACATTTGTACCCCCTTAATATTTTGAAATAAAAAGAGAAAAGAGAAAAGAAATTTTCAGCAAACTAATGTAAAAAAGTTAGCATTTCCTCAGCTTTCAAAACATTTTATCTGTAATGAGATAAAATTAGAAATATAATTAGAGCTTAAAGTTACCCAAAATGTTAAGAAAACAAACAACCAAAGTATGACATGTATTTGTTATTTTTTGACAATTACCATTAATACACAATTTTTGGATATGGAGGACTCCCTTACACCATTGTATGGGTCATTCAGAACGCTAATCGCAAACTAAGAAAAATTATCTTTATTGGCCATCCGAAATTCATTTCCTAAGCTATTGTTATTAAACAGCCAGTTCACTGAACTTTGGCCATCCACTTGTGTTTTAGAGGGGCTCAAATGTTTTTGCCTATAGAGAATATAATCATAGCTAACATATGTTGAATGCATATCATAAGGCAGACATTCTTCTAAGCTCTTCAAAAGGATTCCATGAATTAGGGGGATACTATTACTATCCCCATTTTACAGATAAGGAAACCAAGACACAGAGAAGTTAAAAAAAACTTGCCTCATTGATAGAGATTTGAACTCACCACTATGCAAAACAAAATATCAGAGCTGAATTATTGTTCAGAGATAATTTGTCTGACAGATGAGAAAATTGAGATCCAAGATGTAAGTATCTTGCTTACATTTATATAACTAACATGGAAGGACATGGATTGTAGTGGGAATGGCATCAAACATGAATTCCAGGCAAGAGTGGAGTTTTATTTCATGTGGCCTCATTTCTTTCCTTTCATTTTTTCTTTAGAGTTGGGGTCTTGCTGTGTTGCCCAGGCTGGTCTCAAACTCCTAGGATCAAGCAATCCTCCTGCCTCAGCTCCCCAATAGCTGGGACTATAGGTACTACCACCATGCCCAGCTCCATGTTGCCTCATTTATTGTCATGAGACCAGAGAAGTCACTTCCTCCTATTGAAACTCAGTGTCTGTACATGCAAATTCCAGATCATTCAATATTCAACCATTACATAGCAAATATCTAGTATGGGCTATGTGTGAGAGTAGAATGTAGCCGCCTTTAAGGCACTCGCAGTCCAGAGGAGAAGGAGAGGGAAACATGGAATTATGAATAGGCTACATTGTATCAGAGTAGTAAGTGCAAAGTAAAAGATGCCTTCCCAAAGGAATAGTGTAGGTTTTCGAGCTGGACTTGGGAAATGCAATTAATTCAGTATGTTGAAGGGCAGGTTGCCGGCATGTGGATAAGTGGTAAGAGATGATTTTAGAGAGATAGGTGAGACAGGCCCTATATGCCATTTAAATTTCGTCATGCAGGCCATGGGAAGTTATTCAAGAATTTTAAGCATGGGGGTGATTTATTCCATTTTGCATTTTATGAAGTTTACACTGCAGGTGACCTGAAGGATGGTTTGAAGGTGGTATGGCTAGAGATAACAGATTGCAAGAGTTCAAATGAGTAGTGATAGGCTGAGCAAAGGCAAAAGCCAAGGTCAGGGAGAGAATGGAAGGGTTTGAGAGGTATTTAGGAAGTGGAATCAAAAGAACCTTGTTATGAGATATGATAATAATTTTAGTATTACATACAAATATAAAGTAAGTAAAGGTTGCGTACAATACCAGCCTCCTGAAATAATCACATGGCAGAGACTGTCCTTTCATCTCTCTCACTCTCTTTCTCTTTTCCCTATCCTTCTCTAACCCATGTAAGTTCAATACCGCTATCCTATTCTATTAACCATAAGTCCTGCTATCTATCTAGTGGATGTTCCATACAGCTTCTATATTTATATAATCATATATTTATTCATATATTTAAGAAATTATATATATACAGATTCTATATTTATATCAATATATATATTAAACACACACACATACATGCCTTTTGTTAGTCATTGTTCTATTAAAAAAATAGGATTATGTAACACACACTTTCTTGTGTCTTGCTTTTCTCACTTAATAATGTATGTGGGCTGGTCATGGTGGCTCACACCTTTAATCCTAGCACTCTGGGAGGCCAAGGAGAGAGGGTTCTCCTTGAGAACCCTTGAGAGAGACAGCTTATCAATTATTTCTTTCATAGATTGTGTCTTTGGTATTGTATCTAAAGTCATTGCCACAGCCAAAGTCAATTAGATTTCCTTCTATGTTATCTTCTAGGAGTTTTACAGTTTTTTGTTTTACATTTAAGTCTATGGTCTATTTTGAGTTAATTTTTGTGAATGGTGTAAGGTCTGCATCTAGATTAATTTTCTTTCTTTTTTATTTATTCATTTTTTTTGGTGTGTGGATGTTCAGTTATTTCAGCATTTTTTGTTGAAAAGACTATTTTTTTTTTTTGCTCCATTGTATTGCCTTTGCTCTTTTGTCAAAGATCAGTTGACTCTATTTATGTGTGTATGTTTCTGGGTCTTCAATTCTTGCCCATAGATCTATTTGTCTATTATTTCACCAAAACCATACATGCAGTATTGATTACTCTAGCTTTATAGTAAGGCTTGAAGTTGGATTGTGTCAGTCTTTCAATTTTTTTCCTCTCCTTCAATAGTATTGGCTATTCTGGGTCTTTTGCCTCTTCCTATAATACTGACTTGCTGAGATTCTGATTGGGATTACATTGAATCTGTAGATCAAGTTGGGAAGAACTGACATTTGACAATTCAAGAATGTAAAATATCTTTCCATTTACTTAGCTCTTCTTTGATATTTTTCATCAGAGTTTTGTAGTTTTCTCCATATAGATTTTTTACATATTTTGTTAGGTATCAATTGGCTTTTGTAGTCCTAAAAAGTTTATAACATTGCGATGCACATGTTTGATGCCACCATTTTGACTTGGAAATATTTTGACAGTTCTTAAAAACCAAGTCATTAAACTTCAGAGTTTTAGATTACCAAATAAAGTTTATAGCAGGTATCTTCATGACATGTTTACCATAAAGGTGTCAAAAAAACCTGGAGAGTCATCCTAGAGATGGGCCGAGGAATGAGATGACAGTCAGGAAAGTCTATTGACGACACGGCTGTTTTAATTTAACCACTTTAAAATGTTGGCAACTACGTGGTTTATGTCAGAATAACTGCATCAAGATATCCTGTTTGGGTAATTATTGCTACGAAAATGCAAGTTGGCAGTTGGAATCTAGTTGGAGGGAAAATCCAATGTAGCTCAAGTGTTCCAGTTGGTAAACCTCAGAGCATTTAAATGTGATTCTTGGATGCCTTGACTACGAGGACTTCATTTCATTTTGTGCCATGAGCCAGAAGCTGTAGTTATTTCTACCCTTCCTGCTTTTCTCTGGTATTGCCTGACTCTCAGATAATTGTGGCACTATTTATGCTCTTCCAGCTCATGCATTTCCTATCTCCCATTTGTTTCTGGAGTGAATATTTCATGTGGATTTTCAGTATCATTTTTAGTGATTCACAATCACATTCTATAAGCCAATATTTTTCATGCTTGGTTTCAGACCCCAGTGTAGTATTTTTAGAGCACTTTCAATTGGTTTTGGCTTTTCATGAGGCCAAAAAAATAATCCAACAACCCACAAACAAAAACAATAATAAATTAGTGGGTAGATGCTATGATTTAACCATGTGTTTTGTTCTCACTGGGAAAATCTCTTGGGTAATTTTGGAAAACAAATTAAAAAGTAATAAATTTCTAAATGATTAAGGGTTGCATTTGTGTATGCAACTTCTCTTTTTACCATGATATTTACAGCATATTTAGACATTTGGTCCTAACTTTTTAAATCCAAAATTTCATAGTATATTTGTAATAAGGAGGTATTTCTATAAATCTCCTTCTATCACCATAGTATTTTTAAAAAATTGGGGTTAGATTCTAGCCCAAGGTATTTGTTGTAGATAATCGTGCATGGCATTTAATATTGAAGTTTTGAAGTTGCAGAGCTGTGGTTTAACTTACCTGTTTCCTTTACTACTGTTTTGTTTATGAGTTGTATCCATTTTTGTAGCACTTCCCTCTCTTTCTGCAGTAATCCTTCACTGTTTTAGAGAATATAGCTAGAGGCAGAGCACAGTGGCTCAGACCTGTAATCCTACCACTCAGGAGGCTGAGGAGGGAGGACTGCTTGAGCTTAGGAATTCGAGACCAGCCTGAGCAAGAGTGAGACCCTGTCTCTACTAAAAATAGAAAAATTAACCGGCGACATGGCATATAACCTGTAGTTCCCAGCTACTAGGGAGACTGAGGCAGGAGGATCACTTGAGCCCAGGAGTTTGAGGTTGCAGTGAGCTATGATGATGCCACTGTACTCTACCCAGGGTGACAGAGTGAAACTGTCTCAAATAACAAAAGAAAGTTGAACCCTCCTCCTCACAACCCCCTTCATATAAAATAAATTTTAAAAAAGAAAATATAGCTAGAAACCTTTAAAAAATTCCCTGTTAATGGACATTCACTATTTATGACTTGTTTTCCATGAATTCTGCAATGATGATGTGGTTTAATATTGACAGGCAAACAGCTCTCAGAATATTCTGATTCCATAGGAATTCAGTAAAGTGATTGAGGATCCATCTCTGTGATATTTTGACACATGTCGAAGAAGGCACAAGTCAGAGAAACCAGCAAATTTTTTTAGAGATATTTTATTCTTCAAATGGTAGTTTTGCTGAATTCAAATGCTTTAAAAATAATTATTTCACCACTACTGATTTTATGACAATAGCTAAAGCTTAGAGATGATTAGTTTTGTGCCTCTCATTAAGCCTCTTAAAAAAATTAGAGTTTTACAACATTGAAAGTTAGCAAAGTATAGTGGGAAGGACCTTGGTTTTACATCAGAAGTCCCAACTTTGAATTTCATTTCTGCAGCATACTAGCTATTTGACCATGAGCAAGTCTACCAAGTGGGGTTCCTTGGCTTGCATTGCTATTGTGAAGATCAATATTAGTTATTGTATTGTTGTGGGGTTAGTGCTGACACTAATCTTGGCACATGAATTGAAGTGCAAGACAGTCTAGTTCTAATTGCATCGTGTGTCTTTTCTCCCCAGTGAGGTGTACAGCTTCCCAGGAGCGGGTATTATATCATACATCTCCTGATGTTCTCCAGTGCCCAAATCAGGGTTAGCATATGTAAGATAGTAAAATACTTCCTGAATTTAACAAAGGCAATTTCATGAAGAAAAAGGATCCAAGGAGGGGGCATCATGAGTTAAGGGATCTTGTCATTGCTCTGCCACCAATTTTGAATGTGTTGATTTATCACTCAAAATCTCTGGGTTTTTTGTTTGTTTGTTTTGTGTGTGTGTGTGTGAGAAAGGAAATTGAGTAAACTGGCTAGGATCCCTAAGAATGTGTCTTACACTGAAATTACAGGAAGCCTGGTGAGTTTTCTCTGGAAATTTCCAATGAGGCTGCTTCCTGTCGTGGAAGGGGAAAGAGCCTGTTTCCAAGGAAATGTATCTGTGAACCTTCCATCTCTTTACTACTTGCAGGGAATGTCAGTGTCTGGATGTGGCAGTTCTTCGTCCTTACTTATGAACACTGAAACCTGCCTCTTCTTGCCTGATTAAAGACAGTTACCCATTCCCTCTCTTTTCCACTCTAGTTAAACCCTCCCTGAGGCCAGGGAAGGAGCTCACTTCTGACCCTGTGTGATTTCCCTTATTAGCTCTCAAGAGAGTGATTGAATTACAAATCAGATCCTCTTTTCTGTTAAATTTAGAATTTTACTTGATCTTGCCTATTGCATGGTTGCAATTAGGCTGTCTGATAAGTGTAAATTAATTCCATTTAACTTCTCCAGGGAAGATGGCAAATGCTCAATACCCAGTTCTCTATCTTTTCCATGGCCTTTTGTATTGAAATCCTGGAAAATGCTTATTTCTCTCTGTCTGATCAGCTTCTCAGGTGTTCATCATTTTCCATGATTTCATATTTAAAAAGCTGTTCCCATGCCCCTTTCCCCCAGGTTGTAGTGCCCTGGATGTGATACACCCATGAGGGGGGACAGGAGCAATATGAAAGGTTTCCACGTGTACTACATTCCAACCTATCTTGGACTTCTCTACTTCCCTGCCCATACCTCTGACTGTGGACCTGGAGTCACTGCCTTCAACAGGGAAATGTTCTGAGATGTTCAGACATAAGATTGAAGATCAGTTATCTCCAATCACAGTTTGTTATGGGCCAACCCCTCATGCTCAGCATTCATTCATTCATTCAACAAATGCTAATCCAGGTGTTACAACACCCCAGGCACTACATAAAACATTTCCCCCCTCTGTTTATGCTCCTGTACTTGCTTCACAGTATCTCAGGTTCCTCTTCTTTTTCCCATGTTCTCACTAGAGTAATATCTTAACTTGGAGGATTTTACCCTCAAAATCATTCTTTTTGATTCTAGAGTATATGCAAAAAGGGGTATCATATTTCCAAGTGTGAATAGAAAAAAAATAGGGCTCTTGCACATGCAAGACAAGGACAGTGAATGTCAGGAACGGGTAAGAGGGCTGGGCATTGGCACCAGACAGCCTGCGAGGGGGCGGGAGGGAGGGAACGGCCCAGCTGCCGTGGTTGATGTAGAAGCTCACACTTGGCTATTCGTGGTGATTTCTGTTCTCAAACCAGATAAGCTGAGACTTCCCACTCCCTAACTCTGAAGTTCCCAATCATAAACAACTTCATGCCTACCCTCCACAGCACAGGGAAAAGGACGTGCCCTTATGTGTCCCTGCAGGGACTTTGATCCTCTTCGGTGCTCTGTGACCCGGGATGTCAACACGTCATCAAAGAAGACTCTGATTTCTTGTGTCTTCTCCCCTTCTCAGATCTTGCCTTCTCATCTCCAGTCTACTGAATCAGCTTTTGTCATAATTTTGGCCAATCTCATATTGGCCCTGATTATTATTCAATCCCAGGTGTTTCAAACCCTGCTTTAAGAAAAATTTGGAGAAATTGGGGGAAATTAATAGCCTTTCATGGTAATAAGAGTTTACTTCTTTCATAATGCCAACAAATGCTAGCAGAGTCTACACAGAGCTCCCATACGTTTCTGATGATCAGAGACAAGATGTCCTTTTAAACACCAAAAACCTCAGGTGAGCAAGAGAAATCAGCTGGCAAGCTGTCCCTAAAGCTCCCCACTGCAAACACAGCAAGAGCACAGCTCTTCACTCCATCTGCGGGCGTCTTGTGCTAACCTGCGCCTTCCCACAAGCCTTTGTTTCTCCGTAGATAGAAAGGCTCCCGCCATCCTGACCACCCAGCTGGCCTCTTATGACAACCTGACAGTAAACTAGCTGGACTCTCCAAACTGTCACCAAAGATGTCACCAAGGCTTCTGAGGCTCAAGAATCTAATTTCTTTACATAAAAGGATTGAACTCTTATTCTCTCTCTTTTGCTCTTTTCTTTTTAGCATTAGTTTTTTTTCCCCCCTAAGTAAATCTTATAGAAGACCAAGGTGAAAACCCCTGGTTGAAGCTTAAGATGGGTGGTGCAGATGGGCTATGGCATATCTGCTTAGCTTCCCCCTCCCTACTAACCCACCTATTTAAAAATCTCTACTTAGCTCTTTGGAATTCAGTTTGACAAACACAAAAACCTTGGACTACATAACCTTCAAGGTACTTCCATTTCAAGTTCCATGCAGTAAATCAAGGACTCTGCCTTGGTCATTCCTGAATCCCCAGAGCATGGTTCTGACACATAATAAGCACTAAAACAAAACAAAACAAAAAAACATATGTGATATATCCACACTCATGCACACACACACACACATACACACATATTTGATGAATGATGAATAAAGGATTTTTCAGACATCGTGAGCTGTGTTTATCTACTTGAGATTATAGCTCCATTGACTGATAGAGTTGGATGTTAAGCAATAACCTCCCCGTCTGACCATCTACCCTATGCCTTCCTCCAACTTTTCTTTGCACACATAAAAAGGCCCAGCCTTATCTTCTCTGGGATTGCATCTCAACCACCAAATGTAAATGTCTCCCAAATGGGGAGACGGCTTGTTTATACAGAAATAATTGCTTCAGCACAGTGTCCTCCTTTACAGCAAAACTGGAAGAAAATGCTGAGTGGGCAGATTCCTCCTTCTTTGCATTAGGAAGGAATTTAAAACCTATTTCAGTCTTTTCTTTGGCCTTGTGTAAAAATAAAGTTTTTCTCCCCAAGCTTGGGGCTAAGTAAAAGAAAAAAAAAATCTAACCCTGACTTACACTTTCCCTGAGTTCCCCAAATAAGTCCAGGTGATTTTGAAATGTATTTTCCTCCTTCATTTCCTTACACCTACTAGTCAGAGATGAGTAGGTTTAATGCTCCAGGGTGAAGCTGCTATGAAGGGTGTGAACAGTAGTCTCTTCATTGTCTGCTTTTCCTCTCCTCCCTTTCCCCCAAAGAGGGTCTGATGCTGAGGGTGAATCCTGCCAACCAAGCCGGGACTGGAGCCTTTGCCCGGGTCCCGGGGCAAGCCATCAGGTGGCCCATTCACCAAGGAGCCTGCCAGCTGTTCGACTGCATTACCATTAATCATCATGTCCACCTTTAAAAAAAATTCTTTAATCATCTACTACTATTTTTATTGGCCTGTCAGAATGTGGGGGAGACTGGAGATGAACTCATTTCATGTCTTGTGGAACATTATTTTGGTAAAATATTAGGACAAGTCTATGCCTTCCTCCTTTGAAAAATAAGATACAAAACCAATTAAAGTTAAGTGATTACTGAAATGCATCTAATTAGAATTAACTTACACACGTCAAACCATGAAGGCAGCTTCCACAGCAAAAGCCCTGTTTGGTGTTGATACAGAAGATAATTGATATCACAGGGCCTCTGCTTCTCAGGCAATTGCTTAAGAAAGCACCTTCACAGCTCAGAGCCCTCTCTCCCTTTGGGTTGGGGTATATTTTTGTCAATCTGACAAGATCTGTCACATATTATCAGACAATTGATCACCAACTCCTTGTAAGTCTTAATCCATCGTTTGATCACACATCAAGAAAAATTGCTTTTTATGTCTTACATCTTGGCCATGAGAAAGGGAAAGAAAGCAGAGACTTAGGCTTCTGGCTCCAGCTCATTACTTTTTTGCAAATGATAGATGGGTTCACTAGGCAATTTAACTTTAAAATGATCTTTTCCCCTTTCTCAAATAAGCAAATACAAGGAGCTTTGCAGCACAAGCTGAGTGGAAAGGAACTTCGCCTGCTGTTCCTTTTGTAACTCTATAATAGGTGCCCATGTGTGGAGAGAGGCATGTAGGGTTAGTAAATATGTATTTACTTAGTATTACTGCGTCTGCTTCCAAATAATAGGATTTAAAGTGGACACACACAGAGAGACTAACTTGCACTCTCCAAGACACAGCTATAATCATTTCACACATTTCTTCTAGAGCCCTTACATTATATACAAAATAATTCGAAATGATTTCTAGTAGACAAAAAACCAAAAAAATTCGTAAGTATTATATAATGACACAGAGAAACCAATTCTTAAAAAAAATGACTTCCACTATCATGAATCTAGTTATGTTATTGTCGAGTTCCTGACCTTATGTATATAACAATATATATTCTAGCTTTCTCAGAATGGTGCAAAGTAGCATAATATAAGAATTAGTCCTGTTTCTAGTAGTTGATTGCTACTGACTATCAAAAATGAAAATATCCTTAATTACCAAGAAAAGAATAGTTAAAACCTCCAAGTTTTTGAAGGATTCCGTTAAAGTTGTCAAAACCCTTGGTGATCTGTAAATAGTATTTCCAAAGCACACAGTATTAAAAAATTCTGCTTGTGTTTTCTGAGGCCAGGAAGGAAAATTCCCCAACTCCCCTTGGCTTTTCCCACCATTCCTCCACTAAAAAACCTCCCTGGGAATCTTTCACTACTGTACATCATCTGTAATTTGAAGACACAAAGAACAGAGGTTCAGTCTTTGTGTGCTTAAGTAAAATGCAAGGAGCTCAGAGATATGTAATTAGTGCTTTTCCTGTGTCATGTCAATGCAGAGAGATAACAGTGTTTCCAAATACCAGCTGCAACAATTATACAGTCAAGCAGTATGTGCTGGCCTGCTAGCTTTTGTCAATAAACTGCAAATACTGTGAGGCCAGCAACTGTCCCCCAACCCCTAGCACAGTGTGTGTCAGGCACAAAAATAGGCTCCATAAATATTTCTTCTGGTGCAATATAAATAAGGTCTGTAGCTTGGTTAATATTAACATATCAACATCAATTTTCTGGTTTTGGTCATTGTTCTTATATAAGATATTATCATGGGGGAATGTGAGGAGAGGATACACGGGAACTCTTCTTTTTTTGCAACTTCTAGGTAAGTCTAAAGTTATTTCAAAATAGTTTAAACAAATCTGTTGAGAAGAGAATGAATCTCTAGTCCTTTAAACCCTCTGAATGTGCTACCCATTTGAGGCACTGATGATGCAGGGCTGCTCCAGGTGATCTCATACACCCTTTTTTCTTGTTCTTATTGCACCTATTTCCCACTTGGAGTCCCTTGTCCTGTGCCCAGGCACTGGTTCTGTCGCTAGTCCTCTGCATGTGCTCCTTATATTTGATCTTCCCCAAAGTTTGGCCCTTTGCTCTTCATGAGGAATTCTAGCTCAGACTTCCCTCCCGGATTTATCTCTTTCAACTACATCTTTCTCATTGGCCTTCTCAGCACGTATTTCTCTTTTGTCCAGCCATTGGGTGTGTGTACTGGGGAGCAGGGAGTGCACCCTGGAAGGGATGAGGGGTGAGATCGAGATGTACTCCATGGTAACCTGCATGTCTGAAATACGTTTCTTTTAGTAAGGAGCAATTATTTGCAGGGAAGAGATCCTACCTAGTTCATCAGCTCCATCAAATCAAATGCTTCCACCTCACTATATGTTTCTTGAAGGTGCTATTAGAGTCTTCAAAGTTTAGCTTATTCCATATCTGTTCTCACTGCTGGGTGTCAAGAGCATGATCCTTGTCAACATCAATAACAGAGAATGGACTTACTCAGATTACATCTGGTCTGGGCATTTATCTCAAATCTAATTTGGAATCATTTGGGAACTTCAGTGCCTTCCTTGCCACCCTTCTTATGCAAGAGGTGGTAGAGCACAGTTCCTGGGGCCATATTGCTTTACTAGCAGTGTGACTGAACAAGTTACTTAATCTCTCTGTACCTGAGCTGTGCCATCTGTGAAATGGGAACAATTGTGCTTAACTCACAGAGATCTCATGAGAATGATGAGAGTTAGTACTTTGCGAAGCACCAGGGCTTGCCCCTAGTTGGCACTCAGTGAATGTCTTAATAACTACTGTTCTCTATCTAATGCCTTTTCTACCTCCTTTCTCACTTCTTTTCTCTGGGTCTCCCTCTACTGCCTCTTAAAAGTTCAGTATGATGACTTGTGCTTAAAAATTAGATTTTTTTAAAAATTGCATTGAATATTTCCCTAAACTTCTGGAAATAATAGAAGATAATCAGGGAAGTCTCAGAAATAAGGTTGGAAATGTAACAGTATCGAAGAAGAAACCAGCTACAGCATCACTCAAATTTCTGAATCCTCTGATCAAATCACGGGATGAAAGCTGGGGTCAAATACTGATGAGGATCATTCTTTGTGGAGAAACAGCCATGGACCTGGAACTTCTTGGGCTGGTTTTTCCCTGTAACTGACTCACAGTGCTCTGACATGGGAGATGATGGGATGGGTTTGGAGTCTAGGCCAGATGTCACACTGCTGAAAAAAATCAGCTTAAAAACACAGTTGAATGTTTCCATTTTTTTAAATAGCAAATACAAACTAAACATTGACACTTGGCTGACCCTACCTCCTGATTGCTAAATATGGTGTTTACAGCCATAAAGTACCCATGTAGCCACATCTATAGAGTGGAATTATGCTTTCAAAAGTCCCTTGGTTTTCCCAATCTTTTCAGGGATGACTATTATCCACCAACACTTGAACTAATGACATTCCAGTCCCAGCCAAATGGCATCCAAGCCATCCCACCCTTTCCAATTAGAGATACAAAGTAATGAAAACTTGTTGCCTGAGTATTTGCTCATTATGTCCAGAAATGCAGATTAAAAGTCATACTTCAGTAGCATTTATCAAGTTTGTGCGATCTGCTATCCAAGAAGCATTTAGAACAAACAATGAGTTATAGCTAAAACCAATGTGAGCGAGCAATAGATTCAAATTAGAAGAGATAAAATTAAATTTTCATGTATCATAAATGAAATATCCATTAGGGACTTCTCAGGTGACCTTCAGGTTTAGCAAATTCTGTATTAAAAGTTCCACCCTGAAAGAGATGGGTGCGGGGCCTGGTGACATGCACTTCAGGTACTGTGGAGGAAAAAGCCCAGCCAGCCACAGTAAACAAATGTAACTAGTTTTGGAGAAATGCTATTGACAGTAAAATTCTAATTTTACTCCAGCTCCCAGAACAGATGTACCTCCGAGTCCATAGACTGCAATACTTAACTGCAGCTACTCAGCTGTGACCTTCAGCCCCAGGCTCACTGCAATAAAATTTTCATGCAACCATATGGAAGAATATTTTAATAGAGATTTACTGTCAGTAACTGTCCCAAAGGAGCAAATAAGGAAGCTGTAACATATTGCGTACAGTAAATCAAGGGGACTTCAATGGAAAAACGAAACCTCCCGGAGGCAAGCATCTTTAAAATTACAGGCAACACTTTGTACAAATATGTGTACAAAGGACTAGATTTGCACTCAGTTAAGTAGCTCAAAATGGTTTCGATTTGCAGATATATTTATTTAGAATTTATTTATTGGATTTTATAAGTGGCAAGCACTTACCTGTCAGGGCTGAATGCGTATGTATCTCCCTTCCCTGGGGCAAAACGGAAGTGAGGGAGAATGACTTTAACTGAAAATCTTACCCAACCAGGGAATGTGGCAGGCAACATAAATTGCACCCTCTCTATAGCCAGGTTTACTTCAATTTAGGGTGAGGTATTAACACCAAAGATGAAATATTCTCCTAGCCCAGTACAAAAACAGTACTGGATGAGTTAGTTGAATGGTTAAAAATTGAGCTTAAACAATAATTGGGGAGACATGTTGGTTAAAACTCCCAGTGGGGCAGAATACATTCACAGTCCCTTTATGCATCCTTCATTATATTTTACCTAACATTTTTGCACGTAAAAATGTCTCCTTCGATTGTGAAGCTATAAAATGGCAATTTTTCTCTAAATGGGTCTTGGGCTGGTTGGAATCAGTAAATCAGATCTCATTCTCATCTTCTCCTGACCCTGTGTTAATTTGGAGACATGAGTCCACGGCACAGGGCCACGGGTGAGCTAAGAAGCAGGGACAGTGCCCAAGCGTGTCACCTGCTCCACAGCTCTGCACTTCGGTTCGCTTAGTTACCATCACTGCACTGTTTCCTTGCTCAGCTTCCGCCCTTCCAGTTAACAGCGTTTCAGCTTCATATTCGTTTCCTGAGGGCAAACAAGCAGCCATCTCTCCCCTCTACTCAACTGATGGAAACTCTAATGTGAGGGGCAGTAATTCAGAGATAAATAGACCAAACACTGTCCATGACAGTCCATATTTTATGGCGGAGAGAAGGCCTAAAACCTAAAAATCTCATGTGTAGGAGGCATTGCACAAATGCCTCATCCATGGAACATCCTGAACGAAGATGTCTTGGCATCAAACTGAAAATCAAAATATCCAAGTGACCGTGAATAGGGGAATCGGGTGATAAATCTTTATGGTTTGCTAAATGCCCGTGGGTTGTGGCATTTGACAAAGAGTGATAACAATAGAAGTATTGCCATATCTGATAAATGTGTCTTAGGCATTCCATTCTTCTGTTGAAGTGGTCCTATTAGTGTAAAACATAGATAACATCCATGCATGTCTAGATTCAAAACAGGTTAGGTTACACACTAAAAATAGATTATCTTAACTAATCAGAACCTGGCTAGATATTGTAATGCAATAGTAAAAAAGCTTGAGACGTTAGTTCATGCTATCAGATTAACGTATAAATTGTGTTACATGGCCAACAACTAGTTAGTGACCCACCAAGTTTCCCAGTGTTTCAATTAATGTACTTTTTACACAGTTGGATATTTGTATTCCCTTTAACTACACTCTATTTCACATTGAAATTGAAACCGAAACTAGAAATGCCACTTGAAAAATGTTAGTTTGGGGACACAAACATATGTGTAATACGTCTAGTTTGCTCCTTTGAGAGAAAGGCTGACTGGGATAAATTTCCAAAGTCCTTTTACTATTTGGCTATGGCCACTTTTAGAATCATTCTTTTTGTCTTTATAAGGAATAGAATGGGCATGGAAAGACAGTTTTTGTCTGTGTTTAATTTTGTGAATTTACCAAGAAGGGTGACTCATGTCTTACTTTATTGATACCATCTCTAAAACAAATGATGTCAGAATGCTTACTCATGGAAGGCTCACATTCTATCTCCATCTCTTGGAAGCCTCAGTGATCTTGGCTAGCTCCATACTCACATCTTTTGATCATGCTGGGCACTTCAGCTTGCCCCTCCCTTCTTCAACTCATTCTCCATTTGGGGCAAGTTGGTTTCCTCTCTGTCTTCCATAGGTTCTATTTTCAGTTTCTTCACATCTTTGAGGCACATGATTCCAGAATGGTTTTCTTCTCTTTACACTTCTCCAAACCTCAGCTGTTTTTGAAGATTCAGTAGTTCAGAGCCCCAGGTACCCAAACAATCCTATCTAACCATTGTAGGCTCATCAGTAAATGCTAACGGCCAAGTCCATTTCCACTGAGTAGCCAACATATTCTGAGAACACTAACTGTTTAATATATACCTGTTGATAACTGATTTGTCAATCTGTTGACTCTCTTCTCTTCATTTTCACTACTTTGCCACATAGTTCAGAACATGGAAGATAGTGTTCTGTAGAAATGTTTCTTCTTATTCCTCCCACCAGGAGCATGTTAGAAAGTACAGTCCTCCCTCAATTCTGTGAGGGATTGGTTCTGGGACTCCCCACAGATACCAAAATCCATGGAATGCTTACCTTACATAAGATGGAGTAGTATTTACATATAACCTGTGCACATCCTCCTGTATTCTTTAAATCCCCTTTAGATTATTTATAATACCTAAATGCTATGTAAATAGTCATTATACTGTATTGTTTAAGGAATCATGACAAGAAAGTAAAGTCTGCACAAGGTCAGTATGGATGCAACCATTGTAGGCCTAACTGCATTTTCCATACATGCTTAGTTGAATCTGCTGATGCAGGATCTGTGGACACAGAGTGCCTACTGTTTACTCATTACTTAATGCAGTTTCCCACTCATGGGAGCCATTTTACAAGCTACAAAAAATGTGAGCAAAATGTGACAACACACCCAAACAACCAACAAAATCTCCCAAGTTTTATTAATAAAAGCAATATACAGGTAGAAGGAGTTAAATTTTTTTAATTAGAAAGTTATTCATGATAGACAGTAAGCTCCTCACAGCTAGATGTTATCAAACAGAGACTAACTTCAGAATCTAGGAGAGAGGATTTCTAAAAAGGATGGGAGGTTTGGTTTAATAATCTGGGGTCTCTTCCAAATCTGGGGTCCTATAATAACTGTTTGAATTTAACCAATTTAAAAAATGATTATAGTAGTACTACAAGATGAGTTTAATTTTTATATTCCAAATGCTTTAAAATTACAGCAAGAGTTAGGAGATCAAATTGGAAGAAATCTGAAAATAACTGGTTGACTGATAAATGTCAAACTGATGGTTTTTCAAACTGGTTTGGGTGTGTAGACACAGCTACGCAGCATTTTGAAAATCAATCTAATTCTTAGATCATGCGTTTACAATTTAATTAACCTGTGTGGCTAATTGAGATGGCTACTGTGCACATTTTAATAAACAAATATTTATATGTCCGTCAATCTTGTCAATTTTCTTCTCTGTGGAAGATAAAGAGAAGCTGTGGATGTGTTGTCCTTTGGGGCGTCCTAAGGAGACAGCTATACCACTGCAGTGGTGCCTTGCCAAGGACAGAAACTAGGTGGTGTCTTGGCAGGACCGTACTTTCAGACAATCAGAACCGATATTTTATAAGTAGGTGCCAATAGAGAAGCAATAACTACAAGCTGGTCAATATCTGTTCTCATTGTTTGTTACCTGGATTTTATTGGTCACTAAATATCTTGAACGATATCCCTCAAAAATTTTTGGACACCAGATGCTTGGCTTGAGTAAGCCAAACATCTAATAACTGTAATTTATTTTTCATTTTAATATAATTTTTTGATACATATCTAGAGAAACCATGAAATTTTTGTCTTTTCATTATTGGATTTCAGGGTGATTAGTGTTCAGGAGAAAATTTTGAGATGTAGGTAGAAAATGTGCTCAGCTAAAAATCTTCATATGTATATACATTCCATTAATAAAACATATATAAGACTAGGTAAAAAAACTCATTAATTTATAACAATGTAGAAAAGTTTTAATTACAGAATCATTACAAATTAATGCCACACTACTTCTTTTAAGTGAATAAAGTGACATGATTTCTGATTTATGAGTGTCTTCTATGCAAGCATATTTGTTGCTTGTAAGTAAATGTACTTTGAAAGTGTTTGAAAGAAGTTTATTCACTTATGCTAAATGTTGCTTTTGGAGTTATTTTTGCTCTTCTCATTAGAGAAGCAACCTTTTTTCTCACAGGGAATACAGAAAGGAAATTTATACTTTACCTAAAAGAATACACATTTTTGAATTAGCGATGTCTCAATCAAAAAAGACCCTTTTAGACATCAGCCTAGGCAAATAATTTTTGAAGAAGACTCCCAAAGCAATCACAGCAGCAACAAAAATAAATAAATAGAATCTGATCAAATTAAAAAGCTTCTGCACAGCCAAGGAAACTATCCTTGGAGCGAATAGACAGCCTACAGACTGGGAGAAAATATTTGCTCTCTACATATCTGATAAAGGGTTGATAACAAGAATCTATCTAGAACTTAAAAAAATCAAATAACCCCATCAATAAATGGTCAAAGGAAATGAATGGAAACTTTTCAAAAGAAGACAGAATAATGGCCAGCAAACATATAAAAAAAAAAGTTCAACATCTCTAATCATTAGAGAAATGCAAAGCAAAACCACAATAAGATATCACCTAACCCCAGTGAGATTGGCCTCTATCAAAAAATCCCAAAACAACAAATATTGACAAGAATGTGGAGAGACAGGAACACTCTTACACTGCTGGTGGGACTACAAATTAGAGCAACCTCTGTGGAAAAGAATTTGGAGATACCTCAAAGAGCTAAAAATAGAGATACCATTGGATCCAGCAATAGCACTATTAGGCATCTACCCAAAAGAGCAAAAGACATTCTATAATAAAGACATCTGCACCCGAATGTTTATGGCAGCACAGTTCACTATTGCAAGGATGTGGAAACAACACAAGTGCCCATCAATTCATGAGTGTATTATTAAAATTTGGTATATGTATACAATGCAATACTACTCAATAATAAGAAACGACAGTGATCTAGCACCCCTTATATTTTCCTGGCTAGAGCTTGAGCCCATCCTCCAAAGTGAGGTATCACAAGAATGGAAGAATAGGCTCCACATGTACTCGCCATCAAATTGGCACTGACTGATCAACACTATGGTGTTCACATAGCAGTAATATTCTCCAGGGATTGGGGGATGGGGGGTAAACTCACAACTAATGGACACGGTGAGCAGTGTAGAGGGGAAGGGCATGCCTCTGATCCTCGCTTGGGTGAGGCAAAGACATAAAGTGTAACCAATATGTTTGTGCCCTCATAATATCCTGAAATAAAATAAAGAAATGTTATAATGCTGCCTAGACTATGAAAATATGGAGAAAATCAAGGCACAGTTTCCTCTTAATTGTAATAAAAACTATTTAGTATATGGGGAAAAAAATGTCTGGAGTGCTTGTAGTTTAGAGTTATAAACCCATATTGTGGTTAAATTGAAAGTGTTTCCATAAAAGTCCAATTCCTTTAGTTCTAAGATTTCCAGATTCACAGTTCAGTGATGAATTTTTTTTAACTTGTTGGATGTTTTTGCCCATACTCTTTTAGCCAGGATTATACCTAAATGCCCCAAGATGCATCCAAGAGCAAAGAACTGCATGGAAGGCAAGAGATGGAGGATCTGAGGTCACAAGTGGATTTTTATTTGGATATTTGAGAAGCAGTGACATCAAGAACTGCACTCAGCCTACTGTGCTGGTCCATGGCAAGGGTGACTCCAGTCATATCCATGAAAAAGTCTTGAGCTCTTTTGAGGTAAAGTATTGAATCAAACCATAAGAGTAATGACATCACTATTAATATTCTCCTTAGTGTTATTAAAATTATTTGAGATAATTTTATGAACTAAAATATATGCACAACTCCTTTGTGTGGGGGAAGTAGATAATAAAAAGCATGAAATAGTTGATCTGTTGTATCGCTTTAGTTTCTCTCCTTACCCTGTCAGAATCGGCTGCCTGAGTCCTGTTCAGTGTGACCAGTCATTCCAGAGCCTGGGAGGAAGCATTGAGATAAACTGACTGGGTTTATCTCAATGAGGAGGTCTGAAACAACCTGTCAGAGTTCAGACTGAAACTGATCTTCAACAAGACCTCCCCACACTCCCCACCTCCACTATTTCACAACTTGTATTCCCAGAACATGAGTATCAAGATTTCATTTGCCTTGGAGCTCTTCCAGAAATTAACAGCGTTAAGAAGAACCATTCTATTAAGTCAGGACAGTGTCCAATAAAAGCAATAAATGATTGGAAAATGGACTGTTTTAATACTGTTCAGTAAAACCATCATGAATGTTCTTAATTATGCAATTCCATCCTTCCTATGTAATTGGTTCATTTGATTTTTTTTCTCTCATGGTATAGAATAATCTGAATTGGGGGTCAGAGTATTTTAATATTGTTATATTTGATTAATATTTAAAGATGATAAGGTACAATATGTAAGTGTATAGGATGACTTGGACTCCCCTAGACAACCAAAGAGTATAAAGGCTCATAAGACTGACAATAATGGAAAAATAATTGCACCCTTCAGAGGCATCTAAGCTCTGTTCTCAAGAATAGAGCACTCCATTTTTTAAAAACTTTAATCTGGCTTTGAATCATTAATACGATCACATATTCAAAATACAGTTATGCATCGATTAACATCGGGGATACATTCTGAGAAATGCGTTGGGCGATTTCACTGTTGTGCAAATATCAGAGAGTATATTTACACAAACCTAGATGATGTAGCCTACTATACACACCTAGGCTATGTGGGTTAGCCTATTGCTCTGTTACAAATTTGTACAACATGTTACTATACTGAATCCTGTAGGTAATTGTAACACAATGGTAAGTATTTATAAATCTAAGCATATTTAAACATAGAAAAGATACAATAACAATATAGTATAAAAGATTAAAAATTGTACACCTGTATAGGGCACTTACCATGAATGCAGCTTACAGGACTGGAAGTTGCTCCCAGTGAGTGAGTGAGTGGTGAGTGAATATGAAAGCTAGGACATTTCTATACACTTTATAAACACTGTACACTTAGGCTATACCAAATGTATAAAACAATTTTCTTTCTTAAACAATAAATTAACTTAAGCTTACTATAAACTTTTTAATTTATAAACTTTATTTTTTTAACTTTTTGATTCTTGTAATAACCCTTAGCTTAAAGCGCAAATACATTGAACAGCTGTACGAAAATATTTTCTTTCTTTATATCTTTATTCTATTAATGTAAGCTTTTTTATAGTTTTATATTCTTTATATTTTTAAAATTTTTATTTTGCACTTTTTAAACTTTTTTTGGTAAAAACTAAGACACAAGCACATACATTATCCTTGACCTACACAGGTCAGGATCATTAAGAAGCCACTAAGTGATAGGAACTTTTCGAGTCCATTATAATCTTGAAGGGACTACTGTTGTATATTTGGTCTGTCATTGAGTGAAATGTCATCATGCAGTGCATGACTGTACAATAAAAATTCCAGAAAAATATTCCTCTTTCCTGGCACCCAAAGCAATCAATATTATCAAGTGTGCATTATGGTCTCAGAGATATTTTATGTCCATTCAAATGAATATGTGTAATCCCCATTTGTTTTCCTCCTATCTGTGTGAATGGCATTCTCTATAACACTAGGATAGGATTCTATATTTGATCACTCAGTTCAGGTATTGGGGATACAGTGGTGAACAAAACCAGTCCTGTCACAGAGTTTGCATTTCTGTGTTGGGAAGCAGGCAAAAAGCAAACAATGAACAAGAGGGCTTCACATAAAGAGTGTTTGGTACTGAGTGGAGGAGAAGAGGTGGTCACGAAGGCTCTTCAAGGAAGTTAAGGATTTAAAAGAAATAAAGCAATTTTCTCCCTCTTGTATTCACCTGGTTAAACATCTAGTTAAACTGAACAATGTACCTGTATACATCCCCACAAAATGTGTGTGGAAATGTGGGAGTTGAAGCAAAATTCACAAGCATGCTGACTCCTCATTGCAATTTGGTGACCCCAAATTTCAAATGCATGCTCATCACTGCCTGACCATGCTTGAAACCACTGTGCTACACTCCTCTTAGAGAGCAAAGCTAGAGATAATAGAGGCCCTAAGAAATTCACTCCCATATATGATATTTCATGAAATGTCTACAGAGAGGCTGGAACTGTATGGTTGGAGCTGCTACTCATCTGTATTCATTCTTCTGATCATGTCATTTAGTCCTTCTTCAAAACCAGACATTGCATAGGGAGAGTTAGACTGTTCTCTTACTGTGGTCAGTATGCTAGGAAGATAGGAATGGCAAGGAGATGACAGACTGCTAAAATAATAATTCTAAGGGACACTGGCATGACAGTAAGGCCAGTAAAAATTCACAGACTAACGAGTTGAGTTGGATATCTGGATAAAAAGCAAAAAAAATTGTGTGTACATTTAGACATTTTCAAAAATACAAACTTTCATCATCAAATATCTTAAATATTGACTATAACTGGTTTTTGGATTAACTTTTTCAATTTTATTCCAGATGTGTGGTAAAATCTAGAAATATCTCAAGAGGGCTATTTGCTATACTTTCCTACAGGTGTGTGAAAACATCAATTTCCATTTCTCTAAAATAACTGAGGAGTTTTTTGGTTAGTTTAGAAATGTTGGTCCCTTCTAAAAGTGACCAAATACACACCAGTTGAGGTTTGGAGTTATGCCAGATGCTGAAACATACTTGAAAGAAATTTATTATTCGATGGCACAAACTTTAACTTTGGATTTCTGTGATAATTGTGTCCTCATTATGGGCCTTAACTATCATCAGGTTGTAAAATACATGTAAAAGGGAAGAGTATTAGGTTAATTTTGAAGCAGCTCCTCCTTTTTCTCCCCTGCCACATGATATTTGCAGGGGGTTGCCCTGTTTTATGGCTTCATACAGCATCTTCCATGCATCCGGCCCTCTGTGACCATGGGTTTCATATACGTGGTTTCAACCAACCAAGGCTGTACTGAAGATGTGCAGACTTTTTTTCTTGTCATTATTCCCTAAACAATACAGTACAACAACTATTTGCATTGTATTAGGTATTATAAGTAATCTAGAGATGATTTAATGTATGCAGGAGATGTGTATAGGTTATATGAGAACGCTACATCATTTTATATGAGGGACTTGAACATTCACAGATTTTGTTGCCTGTTGGGAGATCCTGGAACCAATGCTCCGTGGATGCTGAGGGAAGACTGTATTTATGTCTCTCATTGCAGAGAAATGGAAGAAAGAGGTTCCTCATTTCCCCTACCATGCCAACCAATTGTTTGTGCTTTCCAGTTGTTTGGATTTTGGATATATGGATTTTCCCACTTTTGTATTAATAATAGTTAGTCTCCTTCGGAGTAATGCTAAAGTTGTTTGTAATGTTTCCAAATGATGTTATTACTGTTAGACCTTTCTCAACAGACTCCACCTCCGATATGAGTGAGCCCTTTCAGGTAAAAAGCAAGTGGACTTTTATTTCATACCACTTTTATATCTTTGATTAGATCCCCCTCTGGGAAATCCCAATGGAGCGAGGCAGCTAAAACTGTGTAGACAGAGTAATGGAGGCACCAATACATTGGGTGTTGAGTCCAAGGCTGCCCAGAATTGGACAAAAGACACTGCCCCGCAGTTCCTGGCTGTAAGTTAGATTCCTTCCATGGAATCAGTCTCCCAGGAGGTTGGCAAGGAAAGTGAACTAGAGAACTTGAAATTCCCCAGAAGGTGTGATGCAATGTCTGCAGATCACAACTAATACAAGAGCAATTCCAGTTCTTCATAAGAGAAGCAACAAGCAGGAAACTTTGAGGTTTACTCACTTTACTCTTTTCATGATGACTACTTTTCATAAGAAGGGTCCTCTTCCTCCATCAGGGCCTGGGATGGTGGGTGGAAGGTCACCAGGGGGAACTGGACCTGACTTTGTGTTTATGTTTCTATGTGGGGTGATTCGGGTTACTAGCAGCTGTGAACACATTCTGTTCCCCCAGTGCAGCACTAGGATCTTCTCTCCATCCCTGACAATTCAGCTGGCCCAGGACCAATTCCAAAATTAAACATTTTCTTGTCAAATGAAGACAAAATTCAGGGAATGATTCAGGGTCTCTCTTTCCATCTCTTTGTTCCCTTCTGCCAAACTCTCTGGTTCACCCCCAAAGAGCACTGCAAATTCGCTTATGGTTTGCACAGCAGTTGGGGCAGGTATACTGCTTTATGTTCTCCAAATGGCAAAAAGCAATATGTTGGTTTCTTCTCAAAGGTTAAGGTTCTCTGGCTAGGGGAAGGGAGTTGTTTACAGAAGACTGGGTCAAGTCATACCTGTTATGACAGTTATCTAAGTGAGGGAGGAATAAGGCTCATCCTCATTCAGAATGATAAATGTTAGATGAGAAATTATTCACCCCACAGTTTTGCTGCCTAGAGGCAGAGAAAGGGAAGACTGAACGTGGTTGAAGTTTGACAGAACATACACATCCAGAGAAACTTCTGGAATGTTTTCTCATAGCTTTACCAGTATTTTTTCACTTGCCTGAGGTCATTTCCTCTTATCTTATAATCCATTGTTTCCTAAGAGAAATCTCATAAAAGGAAGTCTTTTTTAATAGCCCAACTGAAGCTCGGGTGATGAAAACAATAAAAATTCTCGTTTGAAAGAAATTCTTTTTCTGCTTCTAGGACAACCAGGGGAATAAGATAACACAATGTGTAGCAGCTCAGAGCTTATGATTGTCAAGACCATTTGAAGTGAAATTTGAAGGTCCAAAGGTTCAAAAGCATCACACCGGTTCTAAACCCAGAAGGCTTGCTTCCGTGGGATTCTTTTGGAGTAAACTTTACATCTAGTTACAGGAAGAGATTTTTTGCCAACCACCAAATGTTTACATTTTCTTGGAGCTTGCAACACCCATTCCACTTTCTTCCTCTGTCTTCGAGTTCTGTCTCTTTTCTTCACTATTCTCTACAGGTTCTAGATTGCCCACATTGTACTTTGTTTACTACACGATCATTTTTGGTGGGAGAAATGGGAAAATCCAAAAGGAAGAGTGAGAGATTGGAATCTGAAAAGAAAGATGGATTTTCAAAAATAATCCTTAATATTTTACAACATGAAAGAAGAATAATTCTAAAATGTCTGTGTTTTGAAGCTACCCCTCCTGCACAGACAGTCAGACAGTAGAGTCTCATTTTTTTTTTCCAGCTATGGGCATATGAGGAACAGAATGAATTGGCAGGAATATGGCAATCCTGTATAGTCTCTGGCCAATCTTACTTCTGCATCAAGTCCTTTATTTTTTGAAGAATCTCTTCATAAACTGATAGCCATTGTCAGCTAAATGATTAAAAGGGGGAGAGAAATCTCTAAATTCGTTAAGCCAGTTGAATATTCTGTAGCAGACAAATCAGGTGAGCTTCCTTCTAGAATGCATGCCATGCTGCGTGTGAAGAAGGACTTCCTCTCACACTCACACATCCTGCTCAGGACTCTTCTAGAGCTCTGATTCTTAAAACCCTTGTTTGGCCTCACAGGTACTCCACTGACTGTAACTTACCCTCCCAGGCTTATTTTTGACTAAAGCTTCCAGATGTTCTCCCTCCGCAAAGGGTAACTTATCAATTCCCAAATATATCCTGAGTTCTCCTGCCCCAACTTCCCTTCTGCTGGGAATGCTATTCCCCGCCACCCCCTTTGCTAGTCAAATTCAGATCCACTGTTCAGGGGAAGTGTTAGCTTCAGCTTGTGAAACAGTCTGCAACCCTTCCAGATGGACATAACCCCATGTTTATTGGTGACACCAAGCCTTCCATGAATTCACACTGTCCTGGCTTGTTGGGCTACAGCTAGGAATGTGCATGGCTTTCCATAGCAGCCTTGCTCATCACTGTATCTGCCACTCTTCCCAACACAGGGCCTTGCATGCACATGGCCGTGCACACTCCATACATGTCTGTTAAACTGAATGGAATGTGATAATAACATTGTTAATCATCATGCAAGTGTATAAAAAGAGCATAATACAGAAATATGCTAAAGGGAGAATGGAAAGATTAAAAACAACAAGACTTTTGGAAGACTGAAGGGATGTGGCAAATGACTCAAGAGAAAAGAAAAGGAGAAAACAATGAGCTTTTGAAAAATCAAGTGTGTTTCTCTCTAGCTTTCTAACGGGCTTGGAAATGATTTTTGAAGAGGGATCGTGGACCGGACTGTCTGGGTGATAAGAGATACACTCTGTCCTCCATGCTAACAGGATGTCCCATAGAGCCTGCAAAAGGTGTCAGCACACACGTACCAACCGGTGATGACTAGACAACCAATCAGAGTGAGGACCCAAGGGGCCACCTTTGCAATTCAGCTACAAAGCATGAGTTGAAACATGAAGTAGCACACCCCTAGATTTTTCAAGTATGTTAAGTAAATAATTTTACAGACTGAGGTAGGCCAGGAATCAGCTATGCAATATACATAAATATTTATTAGTCACAAAAGGCACTGGGGTAGAAACAGTGAAAAAGATGGATATCTTTTTTTCCCTCGACCTCCATGGAACTCTACTGGCTACACTTGCTGTATAGTATTTTCTGTTCATTAAGCTTCCCATTATAAATCTGTGTTACCACAGATTTATACCACAGAACTATATTTCTGATATTTCTAGAAGTGTCAGGAAAGAAAATATGCCACCAAGTACCAGTCGATAAAATTAACCACCTGGGAAAATTAATAAAATTGTGTTTGAATAAAATGTTACATATCTTTAAAAGTCTATGAATTCTTTGAAAATTATATCTGTATTTTTACATCTCTCTGAGTACAGTTGGGGGTTGGGTGTGCCTAGGGTGGTACATCCATGCTTTAGTCCAGAGTGTTCTCTGTCCTGACCTGGGTAAGAAAGATAAGCCTTGCTGTCTGTTTCTCGTGCTCTGACTTAATTTGTTCACCCAACTGAGGCCTCGCTCACACCCTGCATACAGCAAATGCTCAATAAATATTGGCTATGTTAATGACTCAAGGACTGCCAGTTAACTGAGAAAGCAGAAGTGGGCCGTTTATAAATGTCCACATTTCTTGGGCATGGTTACAGGTTATACGGCCTCAGGAGAGAAGCCATAGGTCTTTAGTGACTAAATGGCATGGCAAAAGACAAATTTCAGGTCTCAGAATTTATTAATATTTTAGAGTCCTATTGGTCAAAGTAGGCCGAGGATAGGATGCCATAGAAGCATTAATCGCCATGTGATTAAAAATTGGAAGAGGTGAGGGAAGGACTTATATCGGCAGGCAAATAGATACAATGTGGATTAAAACACAAAATTCACAAGAAAATAAAGCCAACACTTCAGGAAAATTTTACTTGCCTGTAGACCCACAGCTTTTGTATTCAGAGTGTTCTGAAGGAAAATGTACTAGAAATCCTGAGAGCGTCTCCTCCAGGCTCAGGGTCCATGCTGCTGGACCCTCTCTCAACTTATTTTCTAGATTCACGGGTCTTCTGGAAAAATCTCCATTTCCGCAGGTCACCTGAAATCTTCCAAGGTTTCTAAAGTTTCTGTCTCACTCTCACTCTATCCCAACCAATACACATAGTGAAAAAGACAAACTTTGGAAGTTATTTATCTGGATACTTCAAATCACAGCCTCTCTTGTCTGAGTAATTCCGGCAGAGCTTTGCTTTCTCGTGCGTGATCAAGATCAAGCCTGATTGTGCGGGCTGGGGTTAGAGGAGATGCCTTATATAGAAGCAGTGAAATGCTTGCCTGAGTAGAGTTCAGGCAAACAAGAGTGTCATTTCAATGTGAAAACCAGGATACAAAGTGTATAACTTTGCAGCTGGTTCCATTCATTCATTCATTCATTCATCGCCATTACCTAGTGAGAATGCTTCTCTTATTAGAATGAACTCTCTTTCTTCAGTTAGGTGATGCATTTTATAGATGAGAAACGTTGAAAAGAAAATATCCATTTATTTGTATTTAGCAAGTGTTTCCTGAGTAGGATCCTTGTGCTTCTCAAGTCTTCCCACATCAGACCCTCCAAGCTTTTTCTGCTTTCATCCCACCTGCCACAGTGATTGGGTTAGTTCAACATCTATTTCTCAGTTTCTAAAGTGTTTCAGACACTGTACCAGGCACGACAGATACAAAGATGAATAAAACAACCCCTGCTCACTAGCAGCTTCCAACTGAATGGTGAAGACAGGTTATGTTCCCAGATGATTTCAACATGTTAAGTATGAAGACGGAGGTAGGAACCTGGAGTGATTTCCCTAGCATGCAGCCACAAGCGCCTGCCTAAAGAATGCTGTTCTATGCTTTCTCACACCGTTTTCTTTTCTCCCCGGTTGCTTTCAAACTCCTGTGTGTTTGCTCCTTTGCCACTTCTCTCCCAGAGAATACTCTCAATAATTGTTGATTGAAATAGTTCTAGATCCATGGTTTACAATGCAGTCACTTTATTATTGGCTTTTTATACAATTCTTACAGTTCAGACTCTGAAGTCACTAGGGAAAGAAAAGGAGATTGGTCATCAAATTCATTATCTGTCATTAACATTGTACCTTCTCTGAAAGACCAAGGATACTTACTCAATTCAGTAACAAGAGCTTCGTGGGGGCTTTAATTTAGAAATACTATTGACTGTTCGTGACTCCGATGTTGCTCAAGTGGTGAAGAGCGTGTGTGGAGTTTAATGTGATCTTAAACATTACTATCTGCGGTAAATCAGAAAGGGGCACAAGCACAGTAGTTGCTGTTTAATGATGTATGAAAAAGCTGCCTGGTAAAGTGCACCATTAAGAAAAGCTGAAACTGGTGCTGAACCAAGACCCGATGAAATATGGAGACCTCTGTGGCCAAGGCCACGTCTCCTAACCTGGAAAGTGATGATGAGCACGAAGCACCCACACAGGGTAAAGAAACTCAGGTCGATCTATGGAGAAAGAGAAATGGCATGGATGCTGCTTTTGGAAAATGAAATGGCAGATGAGACAAGGAAGGCTTTCACCTGGGTGTGTTCATGAAGCCTCCTGCCACAAGTCCAGTCGTAGCTGACCTTTAAATTTCCTGTCTTGTTTCCTGCTGAAACAAACCCACAAATGTAGAAAACAAGCAAACAAAAACCATAGTAAACAAAAGTAATCTGTAGTAGTTAGAATTGCAAAAATAAGCAAGTCTTGGATCCTTTAAAGAAAAGCCAACAGCAAAACTTTACTACTGTTATTTTTCTGCTTTTACAAACACAAACTAGTAATTGCAGTGATATCTTTGGTTTAAAATGCTTTGTGCAATATGAGACAGCAAATTTATCTGTATAGTTCTAATAGGTGACTTATAATAAGCTATAAGTTTAGAAATGACAATGGATTTTATGTCCTCCCAGGAAGATTTTATTGGACTAAAGAAAAACTGTTAAAGAATGATAAAAGTCTGTACCAGCTTGTTTAGGAGAAGGACAGTTTCAAG
Source organism: Cheirogaleus major (assembly GCA_963574435.1). Classification (NCBI taxonomy): domain Eukaryota; kingdom Metazoa; phylum Chordata; class Mammalia; order Primates; family Cheirogaleidae; genus Cheirogaleus; species Cheirogaleus major. The sequence continues at coordinate 23,849 of CAUYPO010011387.1, read as the reverse complement.
GTCTATCTCGTCATAATTTCCATCTAATTGACCATGATTTTTGTGTTGGTGACTATGGTCTCATGGACTGACATTTATGAGTATTTCTTTATGTGGCTAGAGTTTCAGTCCAAGATATATTAATACTATTATCCAGATCTCACATGAAAATCCCTTAAACTTATTCTGTTGCTTTGCGTAGACACAGCTAATCAACTGAACTGAATTCAGTGAGGGACGTCATTCCTGTCCCTGGAACCTTTAAAGCAGTGTTGGTGGTGTTGTCAAAAGTTTAGCACTTGTCCCTGAGGTCACATCAGAAGAACAAGGTCAAGTGATTTGAGGGGAAAGAAAGAGTTTATTAATCTGCCGTCAAATGAGGACGTTGGCAGACTCCCGTCTCAAAGTACCAACGTCCTGCTTTTGAGCAGAAGTAGAGCTTTTAAAGATTCTGGTCAGTAGCATTCTGGGAGGCCGAGGAGGGTGGATTGCTCAAGGTCAGGAGTTCAAAACCAGCCTGAGCATGAGTGAGACCCCGTCTCTACTAAAAATAGAAAGAAATTAATTGGCCAATTAAAAATATATAGAGCTGGTTATTTCAATGCTCTGGGGGTAAAAATAATAAAAATAAAAAAATTTAAAAATATTTTAAACAAACAAACAAACAAAATATATATATATAGAAAAAATAGCTGGCCATGGTGGCACATGCCTGTAGTCCCAGCTACTTGGGAGGCTGAGGCAGAAGGATTGCTTGAGCCGAGGAGTTTGAGGTTGCTGTGAGCTATGCTGATGCCACGGCACTCTAGCCCTGGCAACAGAGTGAGACTCTGTCTCAAAAAAAAAAAAAAGATTCTGGTCAATCCCATCTTCAGCTAAGATAATTTCATGACCTCCTCCCAGAAAATTCCCATCTTCTGTGGCACAAAGAACAAAGGACACTCCCCTTCCCCTCCCGACCGCTGGTCTGAGGCAGGGATATAGGTTTTAGTTCTCAAAAAGAGAAAGGGAGGTGACAGAAAACATTTTTACCCTTTTTCAGGCCATTTTCTGTTACAGTGGGACAAGGCATACCTATACGTAGAATAATGTTTAGAGAGATAAAGCGCAAAAGTGAACTCTTTTTTTTCTTTTTCCAAATGAATTATACTGACCAGAAATATACTAGTTTAAAAGGAAGGAGAGCTAAATTTACGTTGAGTCATTCAGGAAAGTTGGTGAATGTGAAATTGGCGGTGGCCCTAAATGAGCTGGCGTTTGAAGGCAGAGAAGGAAATGGAGGGGCCTACTGAGTGGGGCTGAGCCTGAGCAGAGGAAGAGAGTCCAGATAGGCTTGGGGAAATAAGAGCACATGAACCGGCTGGCTGGAGCAGGTGATATGCATATGCTGTAGGATTGTTTACGACAGGCACAGGTTGGAGTAGCTGGTGGTCGCCTTTTACGACAGGCGAAGGAGTTAGCATTTTATCCAGCATCCAAGGTATTATCTGTTACTAAAGTATTTCAAGATTGCATTGGTTAATAACAACAGAATGTCTAAAACTTTTTACCCCAAAGGCTGAACGTTGGCTCCTATTTCAAATGTTTCTCCACAAGTCAAATGGAACATTTGAATCTTTATCCTTTTTGTCATTGTTTATACCAAGTGCATTTTTATTTATTTATTATTTTATTGGGTGGATTTTTTATTTTATTTTATTTTTTATATTTTTGTCTTATTTATTTTTATTTTTTTGAGACAGAGTCTCACTCTGTCACCCTGAGCAGAGTGCAGTGGCATCATCATAGCTCACAGCAACCTCAAACTCCTGAGCTGAAGCTATCCTCTTGCCTCAGCCTCTTGAGTAGCTGGGACTACAGGTTCGTACCACAACATCTGGCTAATTTTTCTATTTTCATTAGAGACAGAGTCTCACTGTTGCTCAGGCTGGTCTTGAACTCCTGACCTCAAGCAGTGGTCCAGCCTCAGCCTCAGAGTGCTAGGATTATAGATGTGAGCCACCACACCATATTTTGCTGATTTTTAAATAGTGCTGGTGTATATTGTCCAGTCAAATCTGTTGGCAGAGATGGAAAAGTGAATGTTTTTGTGACATGAAAATTTATTCAGAGAGTTAAGTAGAAATCTCAAGAGGAAATCACATAGGATATTATTGATTGTATTTTCTATTTTTATTTTCTATTGCAACTGAGTACTCATTAATGAGTGAGTCACTTAAAGGAAAACTCTGATTGTAAATTATTCTATGGAAGAGTCATTGTTTAGGTTCTGGCAGAGCTGAAAGGACTGCAAAGTAGAGTGTCCTTTGTGCATGAGCCTCATAAATATAATTAACCATCTCCTTATCTTATTCTACCCTTCAATCATCCCCATGAGGGTGTTTACTTTAAGGAAAGGGATATTTTACTTTATTGTTAAAATCTGAATGGAGCCAAATTGTTGGGGCATGGTATGTTAGAAAGTAGCTGATGGACCTTAAAGAATATATAGCATTAAGAAACCAAAGGGCTTGAGTTATTTCATCCTTAAAATTAATTGGGGGCCAGGTTCGGTGGCGCATGCTTGTAATCTTAGCACTCTGTGAGGCTGAGGCAGAAGGATCGCTTGACCCCAGGAGTTTGAGGTTGCAGTAAGCTATGATGACACCATGGCACTCTAGCCCCAGGCAATGGAGTGAGACTCTGTCTCAAAAAAAAATTAATTGTAAGTTTATCATCCTTGCCCCATGCATAGGGAATCAAGGCATCCCAGTTGGGCAACACTTAGAAGAAGTGCGTAAGAGCTCTAAATCTGGGAGATATTAGACAGATTCAGCCTGCCCATGTCTAGCTGGTATTTGCCACCCAGGTCAGCATCTTTGATCTGCATGGTTCTAAAGTGTGTGACACCTGCTCCCTGTGCAATAGTTGTTTCAGAATTAAGGCTATTTATGTATTTCCGTTGGGTGCCAATGAAAGCTAAGAACAGTGGCTCATTTGTACACTTGAATCCCAAATCATAAACCTGAAATCTACATTCTTCCTATTCCACTTTTCTTGCTAGACTTGCTTCCTTCTTTCCTCTCTCCACCTTCCTCCCTCTCACCTCTTTTCACTCCATTGTTTTCTCCACTCATCCGTATCCCACCCTCATTATACATTCCATCCTGGAGAAGAGGGGAAGCGAGCCCAAACCTTCTTGCAATTTGGTGGGTCAATTGTTAGCCTTTGGGTATTGCACCGCTGAAAGGGAAGGCTGCAGCTTGTTCTCTACCCATAGCAACCCTCACATCAGACAATTTTCACATTCCAAAGTGTTTTTTTCTTGCTTCTTGATTCCATCTAAATCCATGGGAATCATAAGTCCACTTATTACTTGGACCTAAAGGAAGAGTTTTAGACCTTTACTACCCTCCATAAAATACTTAGCCTCCTAAATGCCTAAGCTACATTTGGATGCAGCACACATGACTATAAACTCCTCAAGTTTCACTGCGCCCTGTTTCCAGTGTTCTCACATCTTCTGCCAATCTTTGAGAGGATGAATTTTACAGCCTCCAGGTCAGCATGCATATTCTAGTAGTCTCTGGTTTCCAATTTGGCACAAGGAGAGTGAGAAAACATTCAATAATGACCTGTAAAACCTCTACCAACTATGTTTCTCCTTAGCCCAGTGGTACAGCATGTTTTAAACCCAGATTTTAAAATGTCAATAAGGGTGGCCTGAGATACTTAGATGGTTCTCGAAACATGAGATTGTCACACTTAGAAATCTCTGCCTCTTATTCCCATGTCATTTCCTATGGAACTTGTGCAGACAGCACACACAGAGGGAGTCTTGAGAGGGTACTTTCCAAAGTGCTCCAGAGCATGGGGCCTCTGGTGGCCCAGGACACAGGCACACGCCCTTTGGGGATAATTCTGACTGTTTCCCACCCATATTCTGCATAGTCTTCTTTTCAGAAATCCCTTTAGTAAGTGAAATTAAATGTTCATGAGTATTTTCTTCCTCCTCGATTCAATTTTTCATACACATTTTGGAAAGTGGTATGTATGCTTTATTGTAACTTTGCTTACATTAAAAAAGACAGGTTTGAATCCTGTTGTTTTGACTGAATGCTCCATGGGAAGGTCCAAGGATTCTCTGTATTTGTATTCTACTTTTCTTAAAGAAAAAAAAAATAAAACAGAAAAAGAAGGCAGGCCCTATGCCAAGTGCTTTATTTATTATCTAATTTATTTAACTTTCCCAACAATTCTATGCATATGGTATTTTCTTTTTTCACATTATCAATGAGGAAAGAAAAACTCAAGAAAGTTTGAGCTGTTCAAGGCCATACAGCCTATACTGGGTGGAGTAGAATTCCAGTCCCATGGTTTTGATACACAAATGAGTAAATAAAAAAGAAAGCCACGCCTTTTCTACTATATCCTGCAGACTCTCTAATGGATGATTTGCCTTTCTACTCTTCTGTCTTAATCTCTGAATTGGATGCTTTCCTCTTTTTCTTTCTTTTTCTTTTCTTTTCTTTTTTTTTTTTCTTCAAGTATCTCTACTCCCTTGTCCTCTTACAAACATGGAAAGCACTTAACATCAGACAGAGATGGGGAATGTCAGAAAGGTTGGTGGAGTTTATGTGGTCTTCTCTGTATTTTCACCCAAGGACCTGGCAGGACAGTGCAGTGCACCCTCCTTCCCAAAAGCGAGAAGCACTTTGGATAAAATGTTCCCTGCCCACAAATAAAAGGTGACATGAAAATTCAGAGGCACAGATGCAATCTATCTCAACTAAACCACAATGCCGAAAGTCGGGGGGAGGGTTGAGTTCTGACATCCCTGAGAGGGTTGGGCAGAAGCTGGCAAAGGTCCCCACAGCACTGGACCACACAGCAACTCCTCTCTGTCCTCCCTGCCTTTCTCTCCCTCCCTCTTTGCATCCTTCAATGAGGATTATCTCATCCTGTTTTCAAAAGAGTGGTGAGATGGTACTCCTGCTGTCCCATTTCATAGATGAGAAAATGTGGGCTCAGCAAGATAGCCAGTTTGCCTACAGTCTCATAGTTACTAAGTAGTAGAGCTCATTGGGAGACCTGAGTGTCCTGGACTTTCAGTGCTAAGCCTGGGACAGTCGCAGCACACTGAGACAGTTGGTCATCCTAGAGTGAAAACCACTTCTGCCAGACCTCAATCTCCATGCTGAACCTTTTTATGGCACTAACCCAGAACCCTTTTAACTAGAAATCACTGATAACATTCAACTCATGCAAAGTAAGGACAAGCATCTGCCAGTGCTAGAGAGGTTCTTGGGTGATGGGTCTGTTCCTTCTGCCTCTGCCATTCTTCAAACCCTTTTCCTTCCTCTTTGCCCACTTCTCTTCTACTCCCTAAGTAGCTGGTGGCCACAAGTGGCTTGAGCCTCTTACTCAGTGGGGGTCCTGGGAATGCTGGAAGTTGCTGGGAGTTCCAGGGTGTCCTGTGTGAGGAAGCGAAGTCAGGCTGACATTAGCAGTTGTTTTTAGGCTGTATTTCTGATAAATTGTTTAAGAAGTCTCTGAAGAAAAAAACTCAAATCCATGAACCTCCAGTAATGTGCTATGATTTCTTTTCTCATGCTAACTATATATTCAATCCCACATTAAATTTTATACTCACAGTTTCACATGTCTTTTCTTAAAAAGAGACCCCAAAGTTGAATAAGCTTCAGGCCCAACAAGCGCAGGTCTGCCTCCACCAGGCCCTTTGTGGCTCCACCCAGGTTTCTCCCTGCCCTGGACAAGGCCTCAAATTATCTCCAGACATTCTACATTCACCCTCCAGATTAAAATTTTTGAGCAATCCCTCAATGCCTATATATTTGTTCATTTATAAGTTAAATACATAAATTAGTTGTATATAAAAATATACAAAAGTAGAAATTTAAAAGATGAGATTAACAATAAATAGGAGACGTTTTAATATTGTTTCTTCCCTCCCCCATGGACAATCAGATGAACATTCTTTGGTGTGTGCAACCAGTTAGGAGACCTTGTTCTAACCATTGGCTTTTGATCTGAGTTTTCTAGACCAGACCAGAACTGGATATCCAGTAACACTTCAGGGATTGTACAGACACATATTAGATATGATGCTTTCTTAAGGCTGTATGTAGCTGTCCTTCCCAATCCCCAATTAAAAATTCTCTGAAGCAATCTCATTGATCTAATTGGTAAACTTTATAATAAATAAATGTTACTACATTAGCCTTTCATAATGTATTTTTGAAAACAGGTTCTGCTATTAAAAATATTTCAAATCTTCTTCTCCACTTATTACATTTAATACAGTCCACTATGAGCTACTGCTGCATAAATATCTGATGGCCTCAGCCATTCTAAGGAGATAATAACCATAATTACCTACTGTATTATCCCTCCAGATGTATATGAATTTTAGCCAACATTTCTTGAGAATTTTCAGGAAAAACTGTAAAATTCACTAGAATAGTGGGATCAAATAAGGTTATGGGGGAGACAGTTTTTGAAACAATTTCAAGACCTCATTTGCAGATGCTCTGGGTCACCCATCTATTGATGAGTTGGGCCAAGTAGGTGGACTTATCTTCCAGGGTCATCTCAGATACAGTGGGATGAGCTCAAATCCTTGCTTCCTACAGGCAGGAGGAGACAGGATTGCTGAAGTGGAAAGATGGACCACTGCATAAAGCTAAGAATTTGGGGTGCAACTCCTGCTCTGCCACTTACAATGTGCACTTGGGCAGGTCACTTTCGGGACCTCAGTCCCTACAGAAGGAATCTCAGATCACACTTTGAAGCATAGTGGGTGGACAAGGTCGCCTTGAGCTTCTCTGAAGCTCTGGGGTCTGTGCTTTTATGGTTACAATGACGCTGTGTGCTGGAGAGGTCTGTGGACAGGGTTGGTGTCTGAGTGATAACTGACTTTGTATATACCCGTGTGGGGTCTGTGCCAGGTGGCTCCGCCTTTACATTTGGGTTTAATCTCACAAACAATTTCCTTTTTATTCAATGAATCCTTGATGCACATGTGTCTACGCATAGGAATTTTTAAAGCCTTCCCCATGGGCAAGTTCTGGTCTGCCCGCCCAGCCCTGAATTAAATTAATAATTAGCCATATATCATGATCTGTATATTAATCCCTGAATCATAAGATTGAAAAACTCCTTGAGAGGCCTCCTATTGTCCTACGAGTGCTCTTGTTTTCACATATAAGAGTCTCATTATTACGTGTTCACTTGAGCTTCAGCTGGAAACACCTTCCCCATCTTTCAAAGGCAGCACTTAAATGCCACGATCTCCACAAAACCTTCCTACATTCATATCATATCCAACTTCTCCCTGTGCACTGGACCTCTTGTAGGCTGCTCATCCTCTAATGTCACATGCCTTTGCTTAGCGACCTTTGTTTACCCTTGCTCCGGTTAATGTCCCCCCCTTACCTTCTCCTGCCTCTCCCACACAAACAGGCATCTAGGGTTCCTCTAGTTTTAGAATCTGAACTCCTTCTTAGGATCATTGTAAGGGATACAGTTAATGTGTTACTCTTAAAATGCATCAGTGGGGTGTGGCCTATTTTTCTTTATAAATTGATCGTGCATTTCACTAAAGGCTGCTTCAGTGTTCTGCCTGTTAAAAAACTACACATTGTGCCAAGACAATCTCCTCTGAATCACTGAGCACCTGACTACAAGCCATTCTTACTCTCAAACCAAGAAATCCAGTGTCCTCTCCTGTATACAGGTCATTTGATATGATGTGAAGTTGGGGTTGAACTTCCACTAACTGGGTATTTTGAAGATGAATAACAAAGGGGATTACTGAGATAATTGATGCAGCTCCATGGCTCTGTCTAGAGAGGCCCCAAAGGACAGCCGGAGGACTGTCAGCTACCTAAGATGGTAATTAACTTACAAAGCACCGTTGTGGGGAGGACCTGCCTGCGGCCCTTCCTCTCCTGTGCTTAGAGAAAGGGATGCTTGCAGAATGCCTCTGGAGGCTGGGGGAAGGGAGGCATCTTTCTCCTCCCTAGAACCTTCATGGAAGATCAAGCTACCCATTACAGAGATCCCTGGTTCTGTTAATTTACCCACCTCATGAACTGGGCAGCCAGCAGTGGAAGCTTGTGCCTGGTTATTAATCTTAGTCAAAGCAGGTACTTACTGTTTTAAATGAGCTCTACAGAAAAGCAACAGAAGGAGAATCATTTGATTCCAATCACAATCCTTTTTAATTTGCTAAGCAATAGAATATGTCTAATGTAAAACTGAAGGAGAAATTGCAAGGATCAATGGGAACCCGATTTAGTATCAGCTATCATTTATTGAGCACCTACTATGTGCCAGGACTGTGGTAGGCTCTTCAATATATAATCACTCCTCAGTAAAATGGGGGTTATAATACCCACCCCCTAAGAGTTGCTCTAAGGATGAAGTGACTTATTTCACACAGTATTTGGCACTTGGTCTGCCCTCATAAATGGCAGTAATTACTTTGCCCTTGTTTCATCTTCACAAAAAGCTAGTGCGGTAACAGGCATCCAACCTAGGATGTTATTTGTCTTCTCGATCTGAAACCTTTCTGTCTCTTGCACAGAAAATAATAGTAATGCTACTGAATTCATAACACATTACAATTTACATTTGCATATATTATCCTCTTTAATATTCAAATCCTACTTTTGAAGTAAGAATTAGTTCCTCCACTTTAGAGATAAATATTTGGAAAGGAGCACTCGCCAATGACTTGCTCAAGGTCACACGATTAACTCAGGCTTCAAACCCATCAAAACTCACTGGTGGAGAAGGTATTCACAAGGAAGTGTGTTCTCAAGGTTATGATTGTAATGGCACTGAGTTAGCCTACTGTTCCTAGTTCAAAATCTCTTTCCCCTCCCCTGACATGATCTTGCAATCCCCCTGCTAAGGCTACACTTTTGAGTTAAGGTATTGAGTTTTCAAAAGGTTCTTGTAAAATGGGAAAATACTTCCCTTGGGCTGAGACACATAATAAGCCAGAGCATCTCAAACTTTTCCAGATAGTGCATTTACATAAATGTTAGATCCCTGTGGCTGTTGTAACAAATTACAATGAAGTTGGTGGCAGAAAAACAACCTAAATTTATTATCTCGTAGTTCTGAAGGCCAGAAACCCGAAGTCATATGACTGAACTGAAATCGTGGAGCCAGCAGGCCGTGTTCCCTCTGCGGCTGTAGCAGAGAGTCTGGTCCTTGCCTCTTCCCGCCTGTGGTGACTGCCAGCATTCCTGGGCTTATGGCCCCAGCTCTGCCGCTGTCTTTACCTTGCCTGCTCCTCTTTCATGTCTCTGTGTGTCTATTTCAAATATCTCTTCTTCCCTTTTATAAAGATACATGTGATTGCATTTAGGGCCCATCTGGATAATCCAGGAAAAGCTCTTCCTCCCAAGATTCTTAATTTAATCACATCTTTTGCTATATAAGGTGATATTTACTCCTTTGCCATATCAGGCAATAGTCACAGGTTCTGAGAATTAGGAAGTAAATATGTCCTTGAGGGTCACCATTCAGCCCACTGCAGTGACTTAAAGAAATGCCTCATTTGTAGAAGATAATGACTGTGGGACCCAAAGCCTGGGACATTCTGCTGAATAGCAGTTCCCTTTCTCAGTACCTAGTCCCCCAGTCTGCGAGTGGGCCCTTCTCATGTCAAACAGCCCTGCTTAGTGCCTGGCACCTTAGGAGTAAGTGGTAAATATTACAGATTCTAAGATGTTCTTGCCTATTGAATACTTCTATCTACCCACCAAACTTCCCCCCAGCCCCCTACTTCCAAAAGGCCTTTTCTAAAGATTCTTCAAGGCCCAGCTACATTCCTTAATGACAAGGCCACTCCTCCAGGATGTGGTGAAAATAATTCCTTCCACCTCCGAATTTCAATAGAATTTCATGTTATTGTTTTACGTCATATATCCCTTTTTTTTACCTTGTGTCACGCCAACACGTACATGTCATCACTCTTTCTAAATTCTGAGCTCTTTGGGACTGACTCCGCCTGGACCCAAGACCACCACAATAGCCTTCTGATGCCCCTCCTTCACTTTTGCAGGCTTACTGTCAGTTCTTCACGCCACAGCCAGAGTGATCTCTTTAGAATAAAAATTCAATCATACTATGTCCTTACTTAAAAGATTTTGATGGCTATTTGTCACACTCAGAATAAAATCCAAACTTCTCACTATGGCCTGTGAGATCCCAAGAGAGCCACAAACTCTCCCTAAACCCTCAATCAACTAATTCCACCTTTGACTACTTTCTCCCAAGACCTTGTCTTTGTGCAAATTAGAAACAGCCCCATCCTAGAAGACCATCTACAACACAGAAGCCTGCTGGGCAGACCTTTACCAAATGGCACCTCTTTCCCTGAGCTCGTGCATCGCCTGTTCCAGAACATACACCTTCCTAGGCAGGTGGAGACCACGCTGGATCCAGCCCTCGGTTGAGCTGTCTCCACCCCTCTCTGCAGGCCACAACCTGCATTTCTGAGTGTAAATCAATCCCTTTCCCTGATTCTAAAGACAAAATGTACGCAAGTAGAAAGGTTAAGCAATGTAATAAAGTGCAAAGGAGGAAGTATACAAGGATGTTCATCACGGCATTATTTGCAATGATGAAAAACTGCAAATGACCTATATAGTCATCAGTAGAGAAATGATTGAATTATTTTAAGTCCAGGCTACTACTGTACTTTCCGTACTACAGAAAACCAAGCAGCTGTTAAAAAGAATAAGACAGTGGCTGCCTAAGTCTTGAGAGTCGGGGGAAAGTGGGGAGTGACTGCTCATGCATACAGTGTTTTCTTAGGGAAGGGTGATGAAAATGTTCTAATGTCAACTACAGTGATGATCACACAGCTCTTCATATGCAAAAAAAAAAAAAAAGAAAAAGAAATTGAATTTTATACTTTAAATGGGGGAATTATTTGCTATGTGAATTGAATCTCAGTAACGCTATTAAGAATATGATAGAGCTCCATGAACCAACAAAGATAACCTTGCTATTACTTTTTAAATGAAAACAAGTTATAGAAAGAACAATTTAAATATGTAATATATTTCCTTTTTAGGAAACAAGTTAGATAAATATATATGCATGTGCACATGTATTAATGCATATACACATGTATGTGTGTGTGTGTGTACATGTAGAGACAGAGAGGAAGGAAATGAAAATTCTGTCCTGAAAATACTGTAAACTCGGGGCAATTGGATGGGTGGAGGGTTAAAAGGAGATTTTATTTTTTATTCCTAACCAGTTAGGAATGGTTTGAGCTATAAGTGCTTAAATACCAGACAAACAAGAAACAAATAGGGGTTAACTTTTCCCACATAACAAGCAGACTGCAGCTAGACCTCAGTGTGCATTGGGTTCAAGGGCTGACGCTCTCAGGCCTGGCGTCTCGGGGATCTCTCGGTTTGCTCTCGTGCCGGTTACCTCAATGATGGAGTCATGGCTGCTGTATCACCAGACAGCAAAGTAAAAAGCTTTCTTAGAGTCCCCAGGGCCCCACACATTTCACTTTGCCTTACTACAATTCATGTGTGAATTCTGTCCCATGACTTGTGTCACATGACTTGCCACATGTGAATCGTGGCATATGTGAATTGTGTCACATGCCCACCGTAATTGCAAGGAAAGCTAGGAAAGTATTTTTCTTTTTGAGTCCCAAGAATAGAAGCTACTGAAGGAGGAAGTAGGGAAACAATAAAGTGCTGGGTCAGCCAACCAGCTGTGTCTACCCCAAGTGCTGTGTAGCGGTAGCCTTTGCAGTTTTTTCAAGAAGCTTTCATTTCTTTTGTAGCAAAATAATAATAATAATAAACAACTAAATCCCACCACCCAAATGTAGGCCCAGTTACCATCTTAAAGTCTATCTTCTGATATCTCTCTCTCTTCCAATACACATACAGTCTTGCATTGCTTAACATTCTAAGAAATGCATCATTAGGTGATTTTGTCTTTGTGTGAACATCACAGAGTGTACCTACACAAACCTAGATGGAGTAGCCTACTGCACGCTAGGCTACATGGTCTAGCCCACTGTTCCTAGGCTACAAACCTGTACAGCAGGTGACTGTACTGAATACTGTAGGCAATTGTAACACAGCGGTACGTATTTGTGTATCTAAACATATCTAAACACAGAAAAGGTAAAAATATGATAATATATAGTAATCTTAGGGGACTACCATTGTATATGCACTCTTTTGTTGACCATTGTGAGGTACATGATTGTGTACATATATAGGGGTGTGTGTGTGTATATATATATGTGTGTACATAAATATGCATATATACATACATGTGATATAGGCAGAGGTATATACAGGCATACTTTGGAGATATTGTGTGTTCAGTTCCAGAGTACCACAATAAGGTGAATATCACAATAAAATGGGATTCTTTTTTGTTTCCCAGTGCATATACAAGTTAGGCTTACACTATACTGTAGTCTATTAAATGTGCAATAGAATTTTGTATAAAAAATAATGTATGCACCTTAATTAAAGAATACTTTATTGTAAAAAAAAAATGCTAACAATCATCTGAACCTTCATCAAGTCATAATCTCTTTGCTAGTGGGGGGTATTGCTGCAATGTTGATGGCTGACTTACCAGAGTGGTGGCTGCTGAAGGTCGGGGCAGCTGTGGCAATTTCTTAAAATAAGATGACAATGACATTTACCACATCGATTGACTCTTCCTTTCATGAAAGATTTCTCTGCAGCATGTGAAAGCATTTCACCCACAGTATAACTTCTTTCAAAGAAGTATGACTTCTTTGGAGTCAAGTCTCTCAAACTCTACTACTGCTTTATCAACAAATTTTATGGAACGTTTTAAATCCTTCTCTGTGTTTTCAACAATGTTTGCAGCATCTTCACCAGAAGTAGATTCCATCTCAAGAAACCACTTTCTTTGCTCATCTATAAGAAATAACTCCGCATCTATTAAAGTTTTGCCATGAGATTGTAACAATTCACTCACATCTTCAGGATCCATTTGTAATTCTGGTTCTCATGTTATTTCCACCAAATCTGCAGTTACTTCCCCAACTGAAGTCTCGAACCCCTCAAAGTCATTCGTGAGGGTTAGAATGAACTTCTTCCAAATTCCTGTTAATGTTGATATTTTAACCTCTCATAAATCATGAATATTCTTAATGGCACCTAGAATGGTGAATCCTTTCCAGAAGGTTTTCAATTTACTTTGCCCAGATCCATCAGTGAAATAACTATCTATGGCAGCTATAGCCTTATGAAATGTATTTCTTAATAACAAGATTTGAAAATAAAAATTAGTCCTTGGTCCATGAGGTGACGAATAAGTATTGTGTTAACAGACATGAAAATAACATTGATCTCCTTGTATGTCTCCACCAGAGCTCTTGAGTGACTAGGTGCATGGTCAATGAAAGGAATCTTTTTTTCTGAAGAGTAATTCTCAACAGTGGGTTAAAAATGTTCAGTAAACCGTGCTGCAAACAAATGTGCTATCATTCAGGCTTTTTTGTTTTATTTATAGAGCACAGGCAGTGTAGATTTAGCATAATTCTTAAAGGCCCTAGAATTTTCAGAATGATAAATGAACATTGGCTTCAACTGAAAGTTGGAGCTGGATCAGCCCCTAACAAGAGAATACGTCCGTCCTTTGAAGCTTTGACGCCAGGCATTGACTTCTCTGTAGCTATGAAAAGTCCTAGATGGCATCTTCTTCCAGTAGAAAGCTGTTTTATCTACATTGAAAAATCTGTTGTTCAGTGTAGCCACCTTCATCAATGATTTTAGCTAGATCTTGGGGATCTCTTGCTGCCACTGCTATGTCAGCACTTGCTGTTTCACCTTGCACTTTTATGTTATGAACATGGTTTCTTTCCTTAAAACTCATTAACCAACCTCTACTAGCTTCAAACTTTTTGTCTGCAGCTTCCTTACCTCTCTCACTCTTCACAGAATTGAAGAGAGTTGTTAGAAGATTGCTCTGGATTAGGCTTTGGCTTAATATTGTGGCTGGTTTGATCTTCCACCCAGACCACTAAAACTGTCTCCATAATAGCAATAAGGCTATTTCACTTTCTTATCATTATGTATTCACTGGTGTAACACTTCTAATTTCCTTCAAGAACTTGTCCTTTGCATTCACAAGAGGCCTGCCTTTCAGCTTATCTGGGCTTTTAACGTGCCTTCCTCACTAAGCTTTATCATTTCTAGCTTTTGATTTAAAGTGAGAGATGTGCAACTCTTCCTTTCACTTGAACACTGAGAGACCATTGTAAGGTTATTAATTGGGCTAAGTTCAAAATTGTGTGTCTCAGGGAATGGGGAGGCCTGAAGAGAGGAAGAGAGATGGGGAACAGCTGGTTGGTGGAGCAGTCAGACACACTCAGTATCAATGAACTTCGTCATCATCTTATATGGAGGCTGTTCATGGTGCCCCCAAACAATTACAATAGTAACATCAAAGATCACTGATCACAGATCACCACAACAGATATAACAATAATGAAAAAATTTGAAATACTGTGAGAATTACCATAATGTGACACAGAGAGGGAAGTGAGCACATGCTGTTGAAAAATTGTACCGATTTAGACTTACTTGATGCAGAGTTGCCACAAACCTTCAATTTGTAAAAAACACGATATGGATGAAGCACAATAAAGTGAAGTGCAATAAAACGAGATTTGTCTATATATAACTTTATGATAATAGGATCGTACCCTACTTCTTATTTTCTAACCTGTCAATGGATATGCATAACATCATCCTTTTAATTGCTGCATTTCTATTTCATCATTTTTATTTAACCAAATCCTTGTTTGCAGACATTCATGTTGTTTCCAATTTTTCACTAATCTAACCAATGCTTCAGTGAACATCTTTATTTTGGCACTATAGTAAAATGGCATCTATCTCTGTGGGACAGTGACATTGCTAGTTAAACTTAGGGAAAAAATATACCAATGATATGAGAGGTGCTTAAAGTGATCATAAATAAAACCACGATTTCTCTTCATTTTTAAAAAAATACTTTTTCTCTTTCTCAAAACAGCAAAGGACATTTGAAGAAAAATGTCTCAAAAGGGTTCCCTTTAACTAAGGGAAGAGCTGAAATCATGAATACCAAAGGAACATACCAAAAGAAAGACGCTCTCATTCCTGATATTCACTTCCTGGATTTAAAAATAAAAGTCCTTGGGGCTGAGCATGGTTGCTCACGCCTGTAATCTTAGCACTCTGGGAGGCCGAGGCGGGAGGATTGCTTGAGATCAAGAGTTCAAGACCAGCCTCAGCAAGAGCGAGACCTCATCTCTACTAAAACATAGAAATTAGCTGGGCAACTAAAAATAGAAAAAATAGCCAGGTGTGGTGGTACACACCTGTAGCCCCAGGTACTGAGGCAGGAGGATCCCTTGAGCCCAGGAGTTTGAGGTTGCTGTAAGCTAGGCTGATGCCATGGCGCTCTAGCCCAGGCAACAGAGCAAGACTCTGTCTCAAATAAATAAATAAATAAATATCCATTTCTTTAGTTGTTTTAAAAGGGAGAACTGCCATGTTATTTATATCGAAAAGGAAAGATTGCATTAAGGTCTGACACGAATTAACAAAAAGCCAGGTGATTCAAACTGAACACTATCCCTCTATCCCTAACTCAAACATTAAAAAAAAAAAAAAAAAATTAACACAAGGACTGTGCTCCAATCAATCAAATTATGTCTTTGAAAGATACAGTGGTGACTCAGTAAGACAGTTAAAACCACGTCTAGCATTACATGCTTACATTGTAGGTTCTGAAAACATTTTTATGAACACACTAAAAGAGCATAATGGGAGAGACCTTGCTGAATTAATGACTGGAGAGAATAAGATTCTGGTAAATCTGACACACAGAACAATCCAGCATCTGCAAAGGCAGGTGAGAGGAAGACATAAAATAACCTTGCAAGTAGCCTGCACAGAAGTGTCTGCATTTTCCTGTCCACAAATATCCTGGAAGTAGGGGAAAAGTAGGAGGGAACAGACAGTAAGGAATCTGTGTATGTGTGATACTGATTATCATTAAGTGCAGCACAAGCCACTTCTATTTATTCAAAGTCATTCTGAATGATCATTCCTATTTGAATTTGCTCTTATCCAATGCTATCATCTATTGTCCAGTCTTTGCCAGTTGCCTTCTAAATCTACATCATTTGCAAGGGACCTACTGAAATTTACCATACTTTCCCTCCTCAACATCTTTACCCCCTTCCTTTGCTTCCCTCCTCCACCCCTACCGAAACCCACATCTGCACCCAGAGCTGAAAACCACAAGGTCCTTTCTGGAATCCAATCAAGACAACAAATTTAAAAGAGTGGTGGAAGAGCTCTCTTATCAGACATGATAAAACCACTTGTTAATCAGTTAATCCAAAGTTAGTTCAAGTGGGGAATGGCTTAAAATGATATTATACTTAAACATTTATTTTAATGGACATCCACTTTGCATCTGTTGGTGCAGGAGTGAGGGTGGAGGATCCTCTCGTGTTCCACAGCATCTTTCTTGTATAAACCATATCCATAATGCATTTCTACAGTTTCCAGTTCGGGGAAAAACTTAATGATACTTGCAAAGCAATTTGACTGTCAAAAAGCTGTCCACATTTTTTACAGCTTTTTCTAATTTTTTACAGTTGTCTTGCCCATCCCATTTCAGCAGCCTACTTTTAAAAAAAAAAAAATCACCTATATCAAGTCTTTTCAAAGCACTTGGCTTAGTTTTTCATTGATTCATGAAAATACATCCATATTTTGCATGATAATTTGTTAAATGACATAGTTATATTAAAAAGTCTGATGACATAAGCAGATCTGGACCCAAACTGTAGATGCCATTGGTTCTTGGTGAGCAGTTTGCCTGGTGAGGAGCCTTAGCATTCATCCTGCGGAAGGTTTTATTCAGTGAACAGAAAGCAATTGCTAACCGGATTGATCTGATCTAGCAAAGCAGTTAAGTGGGGGCTGTTTAAGAAAGCTTCAAGGTACATCTTTCAAGTTATAAATTCCAGAGTCTGAACAATTTCTGATGACTATCAGAGAAACCTAGAAAGTAGCCTATTGGCACAAACGTACTATGTGGCCATGGGTAGAGGTAACATTCAAAAGCATCCAGGAACACCGAACAGGTTAGCCTGGGCACTGTCCAGTTAGAACACATGTTGGCCATCAACAGCCTGTAAGGGCATACAGCATGTCCTAATGTGTCCTAATTTAACATTAGCCCTGACCATGGATGAATCGACATTCCAGACCGTATGTACTTGCAAATGATGAGGTTGGTCAAACACCGTGCTCTACCCTTCCTTCCAACTCTGAAATTCTCTAATTGATTTCCTCCCATGGGATTCATCTATTTTCTGATTCAATTGTTTGTTCTTTCCCTGGACAGGTGTCATCTCAGAATTGTCATGGAGACACAGACTCACGGGCAATAACCAGAAGACAACAGCGAGGGAGGCATTCGCGATAAGGTATGTATTCACTATAAATATATAGTAGGGGGCATATATGTTATATATCCTGTATGAAAAAACAGATCTATTTGCATACACAAGCACATACTCACATCCTCCTGCCTGATTCTCTGGGGGTCTGTGTTCTGCATGTTTTGTTTTGTTTTTTAACCTGGGGATGGTGCTTATTTTTCTGCTTTGCTTAGTTTACACAGACTGGAGCATGTTTTCCACATGCAGCTTCTTGTTTGCCAACAAGCCCAGCTGTTGGGGGGCACAGCAGATCACCCAATTATGGAAAACAATCCTGAATACCTTTTCATGTCTCTCTCTCCTACCCCGGAGGATCTTTTCCAACAATTACAATTCTGAGGGCCTCTTTCATTTACAGGAAACATTTACTCCTTTATCACTTTATTCCTTTCCAACTCTACCTAAAAGAGTTTACCAGAGGGCAGGTAGGGGGCCCCTTACAATTGTTTCTCACAGAAGGACGTGGGGAAGCTGAGGCCAGGGAAGCCACGGCCATCCCACCAGCTGAGAGGAGGCTTTTATTTCGAACTCCTTCTAAAAGGAGACAGGACCCAACAGATTTCAAACACTTGCTTGGAAAAAAAAGAAAAAGAGAGAAAAAAAAAACCCTCCAAAGTACTTTACAGTGTTAGCTCAGGATCCTGTACGCCAAGTCCCAGCCCATAATAAATTTTATTGCGATGTTATAAACTCCTGAAAAGAGGAACTTGGAATAGAAGTGCTGACACAAGCTGCCAGAGTCTCGCCACTTCATTCTTGTGGGCTCTGTCCTGACATCAGCACACATCTAGGGCAAAACCCCAAAAACTAAAAAAAATGTTTTGCCCGTCAGAGAGATGCTTTGATTCTCTCTTAAGTTAATTTTACTAAAAAAAAAAAAAATAGGGGAGGTTCTCATCAAAGAGAAATAAATACTCTTGCAAACAATACATGACTGCCTGCGGATGCTTGTGGCTTACAGCTCAAAGAGTTATCCAGGCAAAGTTAAATTCATCTTGCAAATAAAGCCAACCTTTTTGGGGGGAGGTGGGAGGTGATTATTCATTTAAATGACAGCTTTATATACTATAATTACAGTCATTAATGAAGGCACAATTACTTTATCATACATTACCAGGATCAAAGAAGACATCTCAAGAATAAGTTCTCAGCATATAGAGTCAATACAGAAATTAGACCAAATATGAACTGGAAAATTTTGCTTAAATAATGCCCTAGAGGTTAAAGAAACAATGAGTTGAAGTTGCAGAGTGAGAGAATTAAAAAGACACACTAGAGGTCACTGTTGCTACTTGAGCTGAAGATGTATCCATTCTATATATATATACACCCACACATACACAGAGGTATATATAATATATAAAATATATATAGGTAATCTATGTGCATATCAGAAAAACTCTGAAAAGGTCAGTTGTTCTCATTAAATTTTAAAAAATTCATCATCGTATTTGTTTCCTGGTGGGTGTGTGGACAGTCAGATATTAAAAGACAGAATGTGAAAAGAATCTTAAAGTTGAAAATTTATTTTATAACCAGGGACATATCAAATACTTCACCTCTGATGAAAGACCTTGCACCTATGTTGTGCATTTTGAAAAACAGCTTTCATCTATAAGTTCATTTGGCTTTGAAAGTAAAACTTGTTGAGGAATCCTCTTCGATATGCCTCTTCTTATTAGGGATAGATGATTCCATCTCTTAACAGTGTGCAAAACTGTGAGATTGTTAAATAGGGATGATCTATTTAGTCCCATCTTTGAAGCTGTATGGAGAAAGAGTCTTTTAAATATGGCGCATCTGTGAAAAATCTTGGAACAGGTATAGGAATAGTTAGGAAAATATTTCAACTCTGCATACATAAAAGGAAATTATTTTAGGAAAACAACTGAAGTCCCCAGTGGGCCTTTGTAAATGTAATGAGTCTAACAGGAAGAACTCCTTTATTTATAGCTACTGAAGAATACTTGGGATCTGTCTCTCTCCTACTAAGACTTCTGGTGCACAGTATGTGCACAGTGTTGATGGAAAAGGAGCAGGTCCCTTCCTGAGCCCAAAGTCTAGCTCCTGAGTAGATTAGCCGAGAAGCTAAAGGCTGCAGGATCTACCAGGGGTGTTTATGGCCTCAAGGAATCTATGGCCTCAAGGCCACATGTGGCCCTCCAGATCCCCAAGTGTGGCTCATTAACCAAATGCAAACTTCACAGAACAGATTAATTCTGTAAAATTTGGATGAAATCAAAATGCTGCATCCAATGATCCAGGAGGCCATGTGTGGCCCCAAGGAGGGGAATTTATAAGATTGACTAATGCTGCTCAGTGTTCTCTCTCTCACAGCACTGCTGACAGATACGTGCACCCCTAAGAGAAGCATCAACCTGGAGGTGTACGTTTCAACGCTAGGCCTCAAAACAGTGTTTCCAGAAAGACGCCCACTTCAGCTTCCTTGTTTTCTGTTCTTTGCACATGAAACATGCCCTTGTTTGATAATGCAAGGCCTGTAGGAAAGGAATACTGGAGGGAGAGGGGAGAAGACGTCTATGTCTCTCTCCTTTGCTGCACCTCTACTTTGCTCCCCTTGGTGGTTTTTGCTTTGTTCATGCAGATCACAGTCCTGGGAGTAATTAAGGTTCAAAGAGCTGAGTAATAGCTCCTCAGTAACGGGGTGCTTTCTACAGGTTTCACGGGTGTGGGTAAAACAGATTTTGAATTCGAGTATTTTAATGGGGAACAACATATTTATAATAGTATTTTCCAAATATCCCCTGTTAAATGAGCGGTAGTGGCAGGGAAGACTATTAGGAGGCTCACAACCTCCGTAGGAAATAGAGGTAAGTACTTTGCCCGTGTTACAGTGCAGTGTGGAGGGGTGGCCTGGACTCAGTGCTTCCTCTATTGCCCAGCCTGGTGAACTCCAGCACGTCCTTGACCTTTCTAAGGCTAATTTTTCACTTGTGAAAAACAGCTATTCAATTCTACCTTTCCAGGCACAAGATGACATAAATTAGGTGCAAAATGGCTGGCACCAGGCTTGGCATAGGAAAGTTTTCCGTAAGTGTCATTCGTCCTCCTTGTTGTGGTCATAGCAGAAGGGCACTGAACTCCTTTGTCTATCAACGAGTGACAGAAGCTGTGTTTATATCCACACGCAGGTTTGAAACAACAGCAATAGCAACATTAAAAAAAAAAAGGAAACAGTTTAATTCAATAGCTTGTTGTTTGGGGGGTAAAAACAGGCTTTAATTAACAGTTATGTTTTTGTTTTTTCAAACAGTTTTGTGTATACAAACTGAAACTTGATTTTAGGGAAAACAAAACACTTAATTATTATAACATAGAAGTAGTACCATAATTCTTTCAGTTAAGAAAATTATGTGCATTTTCTTAACCAAAAAAAAAAAAAAGACATTGAATGTGTTTGTGTTTTGCACCATGTAACTATTTTTTGAAAATGCCCTCTTATCCACAGCCTGTTTGGAGGAGCAGGGGTTCATTGAAGTCAGCCGCAGTTAAGGGCAGCCCCACTGTTCTTACAAGGTTAAAAACCACTGCCCTCACTGGCTCTGGTTGCAATTATCATATGCAATATGTTTTGTTGTAAATGGAAGCTTTTATAATAAAATTTGGAAGCCAGCGTCATTTCCCTTCCTTTGCTTACTACAAAAAGAGGATTTGAGGACAGACAATAAAGGAAATGGCAAGGAACCATTATGTGACCTTGGGCAAACAGCTTCAGTGGTTCAGCCTTGTGCACACTCTCACACACACATATACATACACACACACCCTTAGTCTTGATTTCTTTTGCAAAGCTGTGTCAAGCAAATAGTTGAATGGAAATTTGGCAATCCTTTGGTTATTTTGAAAAATGAATATATTAGTCTAATTGAATAAATGTTACCAAATTTTCTAATTATCCAAATAATTGCTAAGTCTTCAGTGTAGTCTTCCTTAAGAAGTACTTCCCAGGGTCGGGGAATGAAGAGTGAGTTTCTCACTTGGGTATACTGTGACAATTTGTAAAAAGCTAAGAGCACTTTAGCTGAGAAATGATCCAGAGGAGAAAACATCATAATTTCATCTTCTCATCTTACTGTAATGAAAGTACTGGAATTGCCCTTTAGACTAGATTAAAACATTTTTAAAACCCTTGTTCTCAGCCACACCTTGGAACATCGCTTCTGAGTTGCCTTTATTTTATTAACATTCTGGGTCAGCAAAAACAGGGCTTTGGCAGAAATATTGCAAGATATCTACCTACTACTTACAGGAAACAAACAAACAAACAAAAAACCTTCAGATCCTTCCCTAAATGGATTTAAAAATCCCCCCAATCAGTGATTCTGCTCTGCTGGGCGCCGGTGGGTGGAGCCAGTCTGGTGGTGTTTACATACTGAGAAAGGTAGAAGTTGCACAACTGTACCTGGGGGGCTAGGAAGGTCCCACCTTCAGGTAATTGTTTATTTTCCTTTGTTGACACCAATATGGCCACATTAGGTGGGACCTTTAAAAATAAATAGAGTATCACAGGTCTTCCAGGCAGCTCTGCTTAAGAAAGAGACATCAAGTGACCAGGAGGTGACGGAGGGGCTGGTCAGACAGCCAGCTCCTAAGCGCTCCTTACGGTGGGCTCTGGGTGGCGGAACAGTGAGCAGGCTCAAAAATGAAAAGACAGCAACAAAAAAGGACAGGAGCGTTGACTCCCACTGCCACCTCTTGCCTTGCTCATTAATTTAGCGTGTGCTTTTTTGACCAGAGTATTCGGTGCAAAAAGACCTCCCAGCAAAAGGAGACACTTGTCACTTTGTATAGTGGCCTGGATGCCTCAGTTGTCTCCGCCTCTTTCTGTTTCATGATTTGCAAACAAATCACTTCTCTCCAGACTTCAGAACTTTTCAGTGCCACAAGGAAGATGTATTTAAATGTCCTAGTGTGTCATGGGATGTAGTGGGAATGATGAGGCATTGAGTTCCTGGACTCAAGCACAGTGATGTGGGTCCAGGACAAACCCTTCAGCAAAGGACCTACTGCACGATCTTCTCCCGTGTTTCTCAAAATTCAGACCCCTGATACTGTCATCAGAACTCAGAGCCTGCGTGTAAAGGTACAGTGCTCTGGGCCCTACCCAAGACCCACTGAATCAGTATCTCTGTGCACAGCGCCAAGGGGTCTGGATGGTAGCTGGATCCCTGGCTGGGTTTTGTTTTTTTCTCTTGGTACATTATTACTGTGAGAAACGTCACCAACTCATCACCAGCTCTTAGTCTTAGCAAGAGCTAACCTCTTGGCTTAGTTTGGGGCGTTTCACTGTGGCTTATGAATTGAGCAGTGCTGGGTTCCACTCTTATTGAAGAACATTAGGAAAAGGCAGTTTATCTCATGGCCTACTCCACAAACCTGATTTTGAGAGAATGAGGTGAAGAGTGTGAGAGGTGATCGTGAAATTTTTAATCAATTGAGTGTAACATAGGGGCGACATCCGGGCCTCGGCCACATCTGCCTTATCATGGATTCAGTTCCTTCTGCTCATCTGACTGTTGAAACCACAAGGGGGTTTCAGTCTAGGTCTAGTTACTCATCGCACAAAAATCCCATTATTGACACAATAAGGATTGCCAAGGAGGAAAGGAATTTTTAATATGACAGACAACAGACATCTTACCAGGAGAACAGGAGAAGCTGTCTCAAATCCACCTCCCGACTAAGGGATATCACTGGCTTTTAAAGGAGGGGCCACATGCCTTGGGGCAGGTGGTGGGGGACGGTGAATCTTGGTGTCAGGATACCTGCCCTGGGGCCTTCATAATCTCAACTCCTTTGTTTTATAGAAAATCCATCATTTCAGGCGGGTCATTGGTCATGGTGGCTCCAGCCTATAATCCCAGCCCTTTGGGAGGCCAGATAGGAGATCACTTGAGGCCAGGAGTTTGAATCCACCATTTCTGGGAAACAACTCAAAGCATCAAGTAGTTAGTTAAGGGAGAGTATTATAAAAAAACATACAGGGGCTCATGGAACCAGTTACAATCTCACTTTTAATTACAAACATGATCCTTACAACCAGAGAAGCAATACTATAAAGTAAGTAGTAGTTGTCAGCGTGTTTTCCTTTAAGCTACTCTATGCATTCTGAACAATTGTTTGGAAAGGATTGTTTTTAAGCTGTGAGTTAGCTGTTTTAAATGACATTGGCCCTGTAATTACAAGAAACACAGAACTTTCTACTCCCTTAAGATTGTTAAAAATCCTCACATAAGAAGCAGTTGGACTCTATAGGACTCAAAGGCCACAAAGAAAGATGCACAAAATTGGGTCGGGC
>CAUYPO010011384.1:0-10733 GCA_963574435.1 Cheirogaleus major | reverse complement strand
CTAAAATTTTATTTAGGATTTTTGCATCTGTATTCATGAGGGATATTGGTCTGTAATTTTCTTTTTTTGTTGCATCCTTTCCTGGCTTTGGTATCAAGGTGATATTGGCTTCATAGAATGAGTTCAGAAGGATACCTTCCTTTTCAATCATGTGGAATAGTTTCATAAAATAAAAATTTTGATGAATTGAGTTTTGGTCCAGTTGTTGTGTTTGTCAGAAGTTTTTGGAAAATTGCATCATCATTCTTAATTTTGTTGTCAAAAGTGTAACAATACTAGTTATAATTGTATTTCATTAGGAAATTTTTATAAATATAATATCCTCTTGCTTCAGGTAGATTCATGTGGTTTCATATGTTTACTTATATAAACTGTCAAGATGATACAGATGTTACAGAGAAAAGATAGAATTATTGATTTGATTTTTGTATATTATAAATCATTAAGTATTTTATATTACTCATATTCTAATGAAAATTAATTTTAATAATCCCATAATAGCAATTGTTCCTTTGGATGCATGTAGTATATCCATGGTGAGATAGATTTATATCACTGTACCAGTATCTTAAAATCTCAGAGGTGAGTTATATGTGTATGAATTGGTATAAAGAAAATTAAAGGGTTTTTTTGTTTGTTGTTTTTTTGTAGGAGTATAAGAAGGGAGGAAAGAAGAATAATAACTGGCAGAATAGCTGTGGATTTTTAATTTGCATTTGTACTTTTGTCATGATCTCTGTATAATTACAAAAATGATTTTTCAAATTAAAAATACATAGTCATAATGAGAGTGGTTTCCATGGTAATTCTAACTGCAGAGAGACCAACATTGTATATCAATATTTCAAGCAAACTTTTAGCCTTCTTTACATTAGATAAGCAATATTTTGACATTCTATTTAGTGGCTTATAGTGAAAAAATGAAATCATCCATAAACATTCCTTTAAGATGATAAGAAGGAAAACATATAATATTTCTGAAGGCCAGATTCTTTGTTACCAAAGAGGGTCATTCCATGAAATACAGTACTGGTTAGAGCAATTTGAATTATATGCTTTGAAAACTTTTCATTGGTTTTCATCTTGAAATGGGTGGAAATTATTCCAGGCAATATACTAACAAATGTAAAAGTATAAACCTCTGTTACCATTTTATTCATTGTGAATATTGTGTCCTGTCAGTTACAAAATTAATTTCAATTAAAATAACTTCTCAAAATTTCACTTGAATTGCTTTTCTTATGAAATTTTAAAATGCTCTTGGAGGTCATGTTTATTTGGATCACATGTATACTCAACCTTTAAGCCCACTTCCAAATCGCAAGTGTAATTCATTGATTGTTGTATTCAGAGCAACAAGGTACAATAAATGTACATTTGGAAAAAGGAAATTACTTCCCTTTAAATATGAATTTTGTTGAGAAAACAACCTAAGTTCTCATCCATTATTGAAGGTGAAAGAAATTAAGAATAATTAAGAGTATTAATAAATTTAATGAGAAGAATAGTTTTACTGATTTTTAGTATGGCTACCTAATTAAGAAACATGAAAACCTAATGATCACTTTTCCTTATATCCCAGATCCTGAATGCAAATTAAGGAGTCACTTGTCAAAGGCCTATGTAGCTCAAATGCACTGTTGTACACTAAACAGAAATCTAACCAGGAAGCTCACAGCTGCTCTGGAGAAGATTCCCTGCTCAAAATCTAACACAAAATCTTTTTTTGAATGATATCAACCACCATTGGATAGAAAAGTATAAGCAGTTGGTCTTCAGTCTTGTCTTTCCATTTACTGGTAAATTCCCTGGCAAAGAGAGAGAGGAGTGACCCCATTAAATCTCCTTGCAAATATGCTAATGAGAGACTTTCTGCCACATATATTGTTGGTATGATTTGGTGAGAGTGTCTGTATATACAGAATTATTTAGCAAGATTAACCTGGTCTGTTGAGAATTGCTTGTGGTGATGAAACCTGGAATCTATCGCTTTGTGGGACATGACTGCTTCATAAGAAATATCACATAACCTTTAACTAGTAGAGTATAAAAAGAAGTTTTGTGGCCATGCAGCTTCTTTTTGTGCAAGTGATGGCTGCGTGCATCTCTCACAGTTATTGATTATTAAATCTTGATCAGAGTCTGTCCTAATGTGGCAGGAAAGGAGCTAGAAAACTGCTGGCTGAATGGTCTCTGATATTTCTCTTATTCAGTTACATGTGCACTTGGACTTATTAGTAAAGTTTCTTAGGAAATGAGATTTCTGGTTTGTGTGAATCTCATTTGAAAATCCAATCATGTGTGTTTGCTCAGATTGTTGTTGAGAAAATTGCCTTTCATAGCCTTGTATCATAATGGCTAATAAAATGGAAGGAATGAAAACTATGATGAGAATTTGATATCCTTTGTTTTATCTCAGTCATGTCCATGTATGTGACTCTGGACAATTTGTATAGCTGCTTACAAAATTAACCTGTCTGTTTAATTATTGGCCTCTTGGTATAAGTTTTGCAGTGAAATGATAGAGGATAGTTACTTTGATCTTGTTGTCTTTCAAACTTTTAGCAAATACATGTTTTGGAAGGTCACTTGGGTCTAAGAAGCCAAACTTGCAAGTAGAGGATGGGTCTAGCAGAAATCCATAAAAAATTATCTATGGTAGTAATTTTAGTTGAAAAGTCACTGAATAATTATGAATGAATGAATGATTGAATGAATAAAGCAAATGTTGTACTATGTTGGCCAAAAATCTAAGTTCATATTGTATGATATTGACATGAAGATGACACATTTTACCTTAATAATGGGACAATGGGATATCATGTTGAATTCCAGGCATATCATTTTAAGAGAGGTACAGATACTGGTTTGCCTGTGACAGTCCTACCTTATGTCTGTTTTGTGAAATAATTATTAGAAGTGGCCATTTTTATTCTTAAAAGTGTTCTGTTTTTAGTGATGAATTATGGGATCTCTCTAGATATAGACAAGTGTTATAGAATATGTTTAAGAGAAAGCAATTTGCATGGTGAAGGACTAGTTACGTCTAATGTAGAAATTCTAGACGTCAGAAAACTTGTCACGGTTTTATTCAAGTATTTGAAAAGTTTTAATAATTTATTTTCTAACAACTACAGCTGGCCAGCAGTGGAAATGTTTCTATAGCAAATTTTGAGTTTTTCCTACTGTAAGCAGTGTGGTCTCCATGATGACTCAGAGACAGGACAACTTCTAATAACATTTCATGATTTGTTCTGAAAATAATTGCCAATAAAAAAGTATTATGCCTTTTCTCTGTTTAGGACACTATGTAGGACATGCAAGAAAGAGATGACCCACAACAGAGACATCAGTGTAAGACTTGCTACATAAATGAATAAGGATAAGATCATACATGGTTAAGAGAATCAGATATTTTACTAGAGAGGAGGACCTTTAAGGTAGTTCTTGTAGTGTGGTAAGTCTATGGTAACTGGCACTTCAGGGTGAATTTTCTACATCAGATTAGTGATACACACAAACTCATGGAGGAGAAATATGTAGCAAAGTGTTAAGGAACAGTGACTAGTTTTATCGACTAACCCAGAGAGACATAATGGAAAACAGATCTAGAAGTGAAGAATTGGACAATGGTATGAAAATTATTAAATTTTATTATTTTATTTTATATTTTATAAAGGAAGTGTGCTGTGAACAGTGGAAGAGAAAGCAAATTAGACAGGTCACTGAAAAATATTCTCTTTTTATGTGAGCCTTTTTACTTGATCTTTAGGATCTGGAAAAAGGCTCAAAGTTTGTCCATTAACAAAGTCAGAGGAAAATGAGGAAGAAAGAGAAAAAAAGAACCGATGATGCTCTGAGAATACATAATCTGGATCAGATTTTTACTTGACTCAGGTCACAGTGAGAAGATGCTCCATTATAAAGACTGTTGAAGATTAAAGACTGGGCTCCTGAAAGATGGTAATGGTAGACAAAAGCCTAGTTACCTCATGATAGAGTTCTGAAGAAAAAATGTCTCCCTTTCACAACAGACATTTCTTTTTTGGGGAAAAAGCCCTCCTTAGATACATGAATTTTAAATGGACTTAAAGTAGTTAGGAACTTTTCTGAGGAGTGTAATTTCCAGCCATATCTGTGAGACTATTATGTTTTCTGGTCTAATTTTTAGGGGAATGTTTCCCCTCTCCCACCATTTTGTCCAAATGGTCAAATGTAGATTGTACATTGCTTACATATATGTGATACTTACATATATAAGTATCAGTGTATGCTGAGGTAAAACATTATTTTAAAAAATTCAATGTGGAAGCAGCACTTCTGTACTCTGTGTTTATGAAGAGTGGCCATTGGTTTGTCACCACAGAGTCTATTGTTTGATACTTCAGTTCTGATCCTTGTATTCTTCCTGAAGGTTGCACTTGGAAACAATTACGTGGCTCCTCAATGCCACCTGCCAGGCTGGTTTGTCAGAGACCTTGTTTCCCAGCAGGCCCCAAGTAGTTATGTTGTTTGAAGCCGTGCTTCAGTGAATCTTTAAAATATTTCTCATGCCTTCTCAACTTTCCAAACAATAGCTACAGGAAAGAAGCATCTTTATTCTTGGTGGTATGCCAAGATTAGTATTGTAGAAACCTACTCTTTGGAGAAACTCCTAAAAATTCAAAACTATTGTTCTAGCATCTAAATTTTATTCTAATTTGTCAGTAGAAACATATCCTCAAAATTGTACTTATGTTAGTAAGAATTAATCCTCAAGCTGATATTTTAAAAAACATATTTTAAATAGCAAATTCAAAGAAACTTACTAAAAGTTGAACCAAAATTGAATGAAGAAAGAATATTTAATCAGGATTATTGCAACTGAACTGCTTTTGAAAGTGAACTTTCTCCATATTCCTGAGTCTATGACGCGGTTATTTTTTCCAGTGGTTATTGCCCTATTTAACTGCTTACTTCTTAAGTTGGCTGCCTCCTTAAACACAAAATTAGAGAAATTGTGACTGTCAGGTGAGCCCCTGCCTTCAAATGTCTATGATACCAAACACGGAGGAGGGAAGGAAATAAAATATTTTGTGCTGAATATTTGCAATTTTTATAGGCCAACATTGAGGCCTGGTTAAGAAAAGTGCTCAGAGAAGCCTGAGGAGAGCTTGGTCAAGGAGAGAATCTTTGTCATCATCCATAGACTTGTAGGTGGAGTTGAATAAATATATGTATATAAAGCACTTAACCCAGTACCTAACTCAAGCTAAGCTATCAAAAACTTATGGTTATGAAATGAAATTTAAAAATCAATTAGAATATGAAGGTGCTATACTATTCTGATCACTTTATGTGTGTTGTTAAAGAACATTCCCCTTGCCCCCACACAGACATTAACAGACTCTACCAAACTTTTCTATCAGCCTAAGGCCACATCCCTGGGACCCAACCCCTTTTGAGTTCCTGTCTAAAAACACTTAGGTTTGTCAAAAGAATTTACTGTTTGTTCTAGCCAAGAAGGGTGACCATTGACCTCCCTTTATAGAGCATTTACTAAAAAGAGTTTATCATTGTGAATCCTTTCTCTGTCCCTTCCAGACATATAGGTAACTTCTACAACTCAAATTGTCTTTCTCAAGGATCTGAAGGCCATTCCTTTGAAATGTAATCATCAGGAAGAATAGGGCCTCTGACTCAGTCTCTGTGGGAGGATAGTATCCTAACGTTGATAACTGCCAGGTAATGGAAAAGCTGGCCTAATTACCTTTAGACTGGGACCAACTCATTGCAATTTTTCACTTCCGTGACTATACTGAGCTCCTGCTCACACCCTCTCTTCTCCCCTCATCCTCTCTTTAAAAGGCCTAGTTACCACTATACAAATTGAAGTTGAGTTCAGTTCACGCTGGACCTTTTTGTGTTTTGCAATAACATATTACTGATCAAAATATCTCCTTATTGCTTTAGCATTGGCTTTATTTATCGTTGACAATTGTTTTGTCCTGTCTATTTTATAAATGAATAAATTTAGGCTTGTAGAATTTCAATAAAGTTTTTGAAAACAGTACTATTATTCCCACTTTACAGATGAGAACTGAAGCAGAGTATAATTAGTAGCTTGCCCAAGGTCATACAGTTAGTAAGTGATAAAATTGGAACAAAAACCCATGTATATGTAATTGCATAATTTGAGACTGGATGATTAGGCCATGTAAAAAGTATAACCTGATGAATTAAATCCACAGGTGCTGCAGCCGGACTGCCATGCTTAGTTCTGATAATTTCACTTGCTACCTGCCTGATGTTGGGCAAGTTACTTAACCATTTTGATTTAATTTCATCATTTTTAACACATTAACTGTGTTAATTAATTAATAATTAATAAATAATTGTTGCATTTAACTCACTCTAGTTTTGACCCCAGAGCTGTGTGAAGCATATATAAAATCTTGTTGATGTTCTTATGGATACAATTAATATTGACCAGTTAATTCTAAAAACATGGATTAAATAAATAGAAGTCAATAAATTTCATTTTATTATTTATGTTTACCTTTAAATTATACTTGAAGTTTTTATTCCATTTTTGTAATAAAACACTATGGCCCTGAAGGAAAGTTTCTGAATTTTGTGTGGCAGTCAATGTGTTAAAAGGCAATTTTGACAATGACTATCTCATAATGTTGTTCTGATAAATTCTAAGTGTTAATTCAGGTAAATCACTTAGAAAAATGCTTAGCACATGTGAGTACTCAATAAATTAACATTTTAGCCATTGCCACTATCATTGCTTCCTTATTATTGTTCTGCATTGCTATTTCATCATCATTTTCCCTATATTTCTGTTTTAATTATTGTAAAAACAAATTAATAAGTAAAATAAAATTACTTACAAGCAGCACCATCACTATGTAGGGTAAGGGGGCAATTAATCTGGACATTTTTCAGGTTCTAAGCTTTGAACTAGGGTAGGGTTAGCTGGAACTTGTGTTACTTGAAGTTTATGTGATGTAGGAAGACAGATAGTCAAGGAGAGGATTGATATTACAGGAATAAAGAAAAATAAACTCAGTTTTTCAGTTTTCAAACAAGCTGCAGAAATTCAAGACCAAGGGAATAGAGAGATACTTTATGGAAAAGGCTTTTTAGCATTCATAAGCCAAGGTCCTGACATAGTCAACAGGTATAGCAGAATATAAGTCAACATGAAATATTTATTTTCTTGAGATTTACCCTATACTGGCCCATCATGGAGTATTCTACAGAGGAAGTGAATGCTTGCCCTGACTTGGTAGAGGTCAGTGGAAAGGAGAGACAAATAAATAGAAATAAACAATGGACAAAAAATTAGAAGTTGTTTGTGTCTCAAAGACAAAGTGAAGATCCTCTCCCTAAATCAGAGAATGTTCTGATGGCGGTATCTAAAAGAAGGTTTAGACAGTTTGAGCTGCTTGGTGTAAGAGTAGGCACATGCCCTTGTCTTTTGAGGAGAAGTAATCAGAACAGCTAAGCTCAGGTTTAGCATAGTTCCTTTCTCTTCCTAAAGCAATGGCTATATAAGACCTCCAGTGAATGGACCAAAAAGTAGTCTCACTTACACCTGCAGACTCAGCATCACAAAGATCAGGACCTGATCTTTGTGAAGGGGTTCAGATGTTAGCTGAGGGAGTGATGTCATGTGCCCCAAATAGTGATGAGAAGATCCTGTGTACCAGAAGTCAAATAGAGACAAGTTTGCCTAAGTACAGATAAAAGTAGGAGATTATAGCTACCTTAGCTGATATCAGCAGTGCTAGGAGATCAGATGATCAAAGATTAACCTGGAGGACCATAGACCTCATTGGGAAGTATATAGTGAAAATAACTATGGGTCAGGCTCCTCTTCCTAGATCATGGTGCTTTGTAGTTGAACCTATCCCAGGAAAAGAAAGGAATGAACAAAACCAATATAATTTACAGATAAACCATAAATTTATCATAGTTTACATTTTTCATGGTAGATATTCTGTCTCACTATACTCAAGCGATAAATGAGATTTAGTTATAAGAAATTTTAATGCATTTAATTGTTGTGAACCTTGGCTTGTGGCTAGAAATGCCTCCTTTGTTTATTTATGATAACCAAAAGTGTCTCCACCCTCTTCACCTCGACTACTCAATTGATGGGATTGGCCATCCCTGCAGGAAAATACACTCCATCTAATCACTGAATGCCCAGAGATGCTCAGTTAATCACTTTGAGCTAACAATATATTCTCACAATATGATTTATTTTTCCTGAGCTCTGACTTGTTGGTGTTGAGTCGCTACCTAACATCTGCAATAAAGCACAGTTTTCATAACAGACTGGGTGCTTAACCCTTAGAGATATCATATCACCCATGGAGCAGATTTCTGGACTCCAACCTAGGCCTAATGAATTAGATTAAGTGGAGGCAAGGACTGGAAATCTGCATTTTATTTGTACCTCAAGTAATTCTTTATGTGTACCTAAGATTTTGCTTTGCGTATTGTTTTTTAACATAGAACTTATATCTGAGATACAAAATAGATGAGAAGAATTAAAACATATGAAGCTTTTTTGTATTCAAAAAGAAGATCCTATATATGTTTAACATAATTATCAAAATAATATTTCTGTCATCACAGATTTCACTATCAAGAACTTAAGTCAAAACAAACATACGTAAAAAACACCAGAAAATCTGGAAGGAGGCCACAAACTATAAAATTTTAGCCATTACACCAGCTTTTTGGTGTTAAAGTGCTTTATTATTTATTTATTAATTTATTTTTTATTTCAGCATATTACAAGGGTACAAGTTTTTAGGTTACATATATTATCTTTGCCCCACCAGAGTAAGAGCTTCAAGAATGTTCACCCCCCAGACAATGCACACTGCACCCATTAGGTGTAAATATATCCATCCTCTCTTCCCCTTCTCACCTGCCCAACATCCAATGAATGTTACTAATATATATGCACATAAGTGTTGATAAGTTAATACCAATTTGATGGTGAGTACATGTGGTGCTTGTTTTTCCATTCTTGTGATACTTCACTTAGAGAATGGGTTCCAGCTCTACCCAGGATAAAACAGATAGATAAGCAGCAACAGCCACTCCAGATGGAAAGGAATCAGCGAAAGCACTCAGGAAGTATGAATAATCAAACTGAAAGCACACCCCCTAAGGGGAACACCAGCTCTCTAGCAATGGATATCAATCACATTCAAAACACTAAAATGACAGAAGAAGAAATTTGAACATGGATTGTAAGAAAACTCAATGATATGCAAGAGAAAATGGATACCCAGCATAAAGTAATCACACACACGCGCGCACACACACACACACACAATCCAGGACTTGGAATTAAAATTCACTAAAGAAATTGAAATATTAAAGAAAAATCAAAAAGAATTTCTGGAAATGAAGAATTTATTCAAGGAATTACAAAACACAGTGGAAAGCCTCAAGAACAGGGTAGATCAAACAGAAAAAAAGAATCTCAGGAATTAAAGATAACACATTTCAATTAAATAAGTCAGTTGCAGAGATAGAGCAGAGAATAAGAGAAAAGAGCAAAGCCTTCAAGAAATGTGGGATTAAGTTAAGAAGTCTAACATGATAATTTTAGGTATCCCTGAGGGTGAAGAAGAAAATGCACAAGGGTTGGATAAGCTATTTGAGGATACAATGGAGGAAAATTTCCCTGGCCTTGCTAAAAATCTAGATATCCAGGTACAAGAAGTTCAAAGGACTTCTGGGATATTCATTGCAAATAGGAAGACACCATGACACACAGTCATCAGACTGGCCAAAATAAACACAAAAGAGGCCCTCTTATGAGCTGTAAGGCAAAAGAAGCAGGTAACCTACAAAAGAAAACCCATGAGACTAGCTACACACTTCTCAACTGAGACCTTACCAGCCAGAAGAGACTAAGGCCCCATTCTGACTTTTCTCAAACACAATAATGCCCAGCTTAGAATCTTGTCCCCTGCAAAACTAAGTTTCTTATATGAAAGAGAAATAAAGACCTTCTCAGAAAAGCAAAGCTTGAGGCAATTCATTAAGACAAGATGTGCCCTCCAGGAAGTACTCAGAACAGTGTTACACACAGATCAGCACAATAAATACTCACCAGTGTAAAAATCACCCAAAATCTAAAGGTCATAGGCCAGATACCACAATGGCTCAAGAGAGAAAACAAAGCAACAAAGTTCAACTCAACAGGATGAACAGAAATCTGCCCCATTTATCAGTTCCTTCAATAAATGTGAATGGCTTGAACTGCCCACTAAAGAGACATAGTTTGGCCGAATGGATATATATACACAAGCCAAGTATGTATCTACTGTCTTCAGGAAACACATCTAACCCATAAGGACGCATTCAGACTCAAGGTAAAAGGATGGAAAACAATATTCCATGTAAATGGAAGCCAAAAGAAAGCTGCCATTGCAGGTCTAATTTCAGATAACTTGGTCTTCAAATCAACAAAAGTAATGAAAGACAAAGATGGTCAGTATATAATGGCGAAGGGTACGATTCAACAAGAAGACATAGCAATTCTAAATATTTATACACCTAACTCAGCTGCACCCAGATTCATAAAGCAAATCCTACTTGACCTAAACAAAGTGATAAACAGCAACGCTGTGATAACCAGGGCTTCAACACCCATCTGACAGAACAGGACAGATCCTCCAAACAAACAACAACAACAAAAAAATGGACTTAAA
>CAUYPO010011383.1:0-32222 GCA_963574435.1 Cheirogaleus major | reverse complement strand
GTGTCCAGAAGAACTTACACAGGAGAGAGAGAAGGGACCATGAATAGCTGAGAAAGGCTGGGGAGCATTTGAGGGCAGCCTCGGCGCAGCGGGGAAGCTGCAGGGACAGCGCCAGGACAGGGCCGAGCCCCAGTGCAGCGGAACGGAGGAGGGCAAGGCGGCAGGAATGGAGGACATCCCTCCGCCCTGGGGCGGTGAGACTCCAGGGCCACCTCCGTTACTCCCCAGGGAGCCACCGACTAGCTGATGTCGCCCGCTGAACATGGAAGCACGGGCAGGGCGGGCCCTGGAGAGCCCCCGCCAGGGGCTACGTTGGAAGGGGCTGCGCTCAGGCCACCTGGATCCTCCATCAAGCAGCCAGGGACCCCGAGGGCAGGGCCACATTTCACATGCAATCCCATTTTCCATTCTGTCGTTTATTTATTTTGGGGGGGTTTTTTTGTTTGTTTGTTTGTTTTGTTTTTTTGAGACAGAGGCTAGCGTCAGCCTAGCTCATAGCAACCTCAAATTCCTGGGCTCAAGCGATCCTCCTGCCTCAGCCTCCCGAGTAGCTGAGACTACAGACATGAGCCACCATGCCCAGCTAATTTTTTCTATATATTTTTAGTTGGCCAATTAATTTCTTTCTATTTTTAGTGGAGACCGGGTCTCGCTCTTGCTCAGGCTGGTTTCAAACTCCTGACCTCGAGCGATTCGCCCACCTAGGCCTCCCAGAGTGCTAGGAACACAGGCATGAGCCACCGCGCCCGGCCTCATTCTGTCGTTTTATAAAGTTAGGATGCCACCAAATCACCCAGAGCTTATGGGCAATTTTTTTTTAATTTTGCTGCTATTTCAGAGCAGATTCAATAAATAAGAATGTTCCCTTTACGTCCTGTGTGTTCGTCCATGTATAACTCGGGCGTGGCGTTTCCTAAACCCACGTGTACTTACTTGTACTGAAGCTGCCGTGGTAGATGGCTCTGACCTGCGACTTCAGGTAGCAGACCACCGCCACGTGGTACGTCTGGCCTGCGAGCAGGCCCCCGAGGACACGGTCCGTGACCGTGAGGTTCTGCCTCAGAACCAGGGACTGATCGTGGGCTGAGGTGACTGTGAGGTCATAAAAGTAAGAACTCGGGGGCTCGGGCCTGTCCCAGTGGATCTTGGCGCTGTTCTGCGTGATCTCGGACACCTGCACTTCTCGAGACGCCTTCACTGGAAGACAGACCAAAGCAGAGGGTGCAGCTGAAACACAAAATCCTGCACACCGGGAGCGCACGGGCGGGAGGGAACAGCTGAAGGGGAGTGTGTTAACAGACAGATACGAAACTCAGGTGAGGCAGGGAGCCAATTTCTTGTTCAAGCTCCTAAAACACATTGGTTTTGTCATGTAACCACATACATGAAATGTGAAACTTGTAGTAATTAAAAATCTCTTTGTTTTTATCAAGGTACATGGCTGCCTTTTGTTTTTCTATTAAAAATACCTACTGCTCAGAAGATACTTTGAAAATGCCAGGCCCAGCATGCTAATCGCAAGTTGTGTTCAATGCAAAGTGAGCTCCATCATTTAAAATATATTAAGTCATGAAATTTTAGGGCATGACATGAATTTCTTTTAAAGGAGTCTCTGTTTTCTCTCTGTTGGTAAAATGAAGATAATTCCCATCTTTTCGTGAGCCTTCCTGTGCAGCTCGTGACCCTCTAGAGTCTTCTAACATCTTCTCCGAGGGAAGGATGCAGTAACACACTCTGACCCTAGTTCGGTCTGAAACCCATCTTTCTCAGGGGCAGCAGCGGTGTGGGTTTCAGCCTTGAGGAGGGCTGGCCATCCAGGCTGCTTCTCTGCAGGTGTGTGCATCCCAGCGGGGACAAAGCTCGTGGTTACAGAGGGCTCCAGCCGGATCTTTCCAAGTCATACTCTAGGGGAGGAGGGTCTGGCTCCAGACACCAAGCATAGAAACACCCTCTTCCCCGCCTAAGAACCAACAGCGGGGCCGCTTCTTTCTCTTTAACTCCCTCAATAGTGTCTAAAGCCCGACTGCAACATAGAACCTCTTCCCTTTAGATTAAGACAACCCAATTTCCGGGCGAGGTGGGCTGTGCCCCACAGACATCCCAAAGAGAATGGGGACCTCCCACCCCCACCCCAAGGCAGGGTGGAGGTGTGGGCTGGGGAGTGGGAGAAAGGAGGCAGCAGAGGCCGGAGACCCACGTCAGCTGCGCTTTCTAGGGCACTCACCAGCCTCTGCGAACTTAGAGGATCAGAAGACAAAGACTGCTTTGTAACATAGGAAAAAACCAATGTTCTGACAGCTCCATGCTCTGACCAGCACCTTTTAAAATACATCATCTGTATGTACAGACCTCAGATCAATGTTACATTCCGACTGCTTTACAAACACGCTCTGAGGGCGTGACAAGGTGGTGGCCCTCACAAGGCTTTCTTACCCACAGGCTTGGCAGTGGCTGGCTTGGTGGTGGCTGGTTTGGCTGGCTGTGGCCTGGGAGCCTCGGGCTTGGTGGCCACTGGTTTTGCAGGAGCAGCAGGGGGTCTCCCAGCTGCTGGCTTCACTGCTGCTGCAGGCTTTGCTGCCAATGGCTTTGCTGCCACCGCAGGTCTGACCGTGGCCGTCTTCGTGGCCACAGGCTTGGCAGTCACAGGTTTTGCAGGGGCCGGCTCCTTGGGAAGGGCTGGTTTTGCAGGGGCAGGTTCCTTGGGAAGGGCTGGTTTTGCAGGGGTCGGCTCCTTGGGAGGGGCTGGTTTTGCAGGGGCAGGTTCCTTGGGAGGGGCTGGTTTTGCAGGGGTAAGTTCCTTCGGAGGGGCTGACTTCACAGATGGCAGATTTATGATAGTTACTGGCTTTGTTGTTGTGGTCACCGGCTTTGTTGTGGTCGCTGGTTTGGATGTAGGACTTGAAGTAACATTATTTGGAATATTTCTGTTGAGACAAATTAAATATTACCTCTGCCTGTACTTTTGTCTGCCATCTAAAATAAGCAAAGACATAACCCTGTGAGCTATGTGAAATTTGCTGTTTTAGCAAAATACATGCAGTATTTTTAGAGATTATGTATAGTACTACATATATTAAATTCCTTAATTTTAGGATCTGTGCCACACACAAAAAAAGAATACTCAACAGCATGTAAAAAAATGGAACCATTAAAAATGAAGCTTATACTGTACTGTAAATATATCTGACATCTTATTTTCAATTTATAAAATAAAGGCAGGGAGAAAGTAAAAGAGAGAATAATACATGATATTTAACAATTTTCTAATTATAACAATTAACCAACTGAAACATGCACCAAAAATTAAATAAAATCAGTAGTTACTATTTTCACTATGAGCAAGTATCCACTCAACAAAATGCCCTGTTTGGCTCGAAAATTATAAAGTCAGCAAATACCATTTTGTTCCTAGGGCTTACATTGGGAGTATGTGTATGCTTTGTGTTAATTTGGGCGGGTCTTTTTTGTTTGTTTGTTCAGGCTTTTTTTTTTTTTTCTTTACTTTTTTTAGAGACAGGGTCTCACTCTTTCACCCAAGCCGGAGTGCAGTAGCGTGATCACAGCTCACGGCAGATTCAAACTCCTGGCCTCAATGACCCTCCTGACTCAGCCTTCTGAGTAGCTGGTACTACAGGCGTGCACCACCACGCATGGCTAATTTTCATTTTTTTGTGGAGACAGGATCTTTCTGTGTTGCTCAGGCTGGTCTTGAACTGCTGGCTTTAAGCAATCCTACCGCTTTGGCCTCCCAAAGTGCTAGGATTACAGCAGTGAGCCACCATGCCTTGCCTTATTTTGGTATTTTGTTTGATTGTTTGTTTGTTTGCTTTTAATTTCTTGATCCTTTGTGAATCCCTGGAGAGAATAGCAACATAGTCAGACACCACAGCACAGACCCACGTTTTTCCTCTCTTGCTCTTAGAGGAAAATTCATTATTTTACAGACATATGGTGCTATGTGTCATATGAAGTATATTTTCAATTTGATATCATAAAATTTCAAATAGTAGGTTACTTAGTTCATTCTGTTTTCCTAAAGATAATAAGGTTGAGCCAATTTTAGGGAATGTTCCAGAGAAATAATGAGGATCTAGCAAGCAGGGCTGGCCTCATAGTGCCAGGGTAAGGACAAACAGCTGACCACAGACATGTAAGTAAGCCTAGTGCAGACCAGAAGAACCACCCTGCTGAGCCCAGACTAAAATTTCTCACCCACATAATTGCAAATTAAATGAATGGTTCTTGTTCTAAGCCACTAAGTTTCTGGTAGTTTGTTATGCAGCAAAAGCTAACTAACCCAACAGATTCTTTGAGAAGAACAGCCTACATTACCCTTGGGAAGTCACAATTTCTGAATTTCAATGTCCTCATACATAAAGTTAGGAGTTGGATGGAGAACTTCTGCATCCCCGTTAGCACCACAATTTTTGAGACAATAATTATATTCACTTACACTTGTTTGTGACCAAACTTCATAGAATTCTTTGCTGGTTGGTCCCCTTGGAACCAATCACACTGTTTCTTGATATCTGGAGACAAGTAAAAAGCATTTTCACCTAGAGAAAAACAGAAAAAAAAATTTCAATGTGCAAGAGAATTACATGAAAGTTCAAATTAATCTACTAATGAGTTAAATGGATCACATAATATTTACTTAGCCCCTAAATATTTGTTGAATTAATTCTTCCAGACAAGCTATGTCCATCATACTTAAACATTAAGTATGATGTCACTTGATCCATGAAACATACTAAGCCAATATGTTCTATTTGGCAATATTTCGGTGACTAGGTTAAAGATAGCATTTACTCGATGTGAGGGAGAAGACAGGAGTAGAAAAACATCAAGTGCAGAGTTTAACAGGTTCCAAATTCTTGAATGTCAAATTATAATCCAATTACTTTTAATATTTTCTCAGTGCTTTGTTGAACAAAGCATTTGTTTTTTATCTGAAGACAGGAATGATAACTCCTGGGTGATCTGGCTGGCTTACCTTTGCTTCAGACGTTTCCCCTAAATCTTTTGGGGGACAGGCCTTTGCAAATGGGGAACTGTTTTCATAGATGTCAACTTTCCCTTGAATGATAAACTTGCAGCGCATGCGTGTTTATTTGTATCTGATAAATCTCCCTCATTAGTTGGATACTCTGCCCGTCCGTGTCCAGGCCGTGCACTGTGGCAGGCTCAGGGAACTACAAAGGGCTGCACCTCCTAAAGGAACATGCAGTCTGCTGGGGACCACAGAGCCGCAAATTAATAGCCACCAGGCCACATATTAAATAACAGATGCGGTAAGTATAGCGTCTAGACCAACCACAAGCAGGCGCTGGCAGTGGGAGCTCCACGTGAACAGGGGTGGTCGGGCCTGAGCTTTGAAGGTGCGTGTGGACTTGCTGCTAGAGCAGGGTGGGGAGCGGCCCAGGGAGGGAGAGCCCCCTCAGCAAAGACCCAGAGCTATCCAAGCGGGGGTCTGGCGGCTGAGCCCAGATCAACGCAACTCCTTCTAGAAGCTTCCCCCAGTGCTCCCAACAGACACTCTTCTCTTGACACCCCAGCATGTTATGTCACACATAATAAACGCATTTTCCCACCCCCTTGTAAACTATCAGGGACACCAGCAGTGCCCCCGGCTGGGAGCTGCTTGGTCCAATGTGGCGGGACATTAGGGAGGGAATGAGGACAAGCATGGCGGTCGGCGTGCTCCCTGCGGACTCTGGCTCCTGACAGCATTGCTGGCGTATGGGAGTGTCAGTTATGGTTGTTGAATGAATGGACAAGTTCGTGTCAGCACATGGGTTGTCTTTCCCGGGACTGCTCCCCACTCCTCCCGGCCAGCCCACGGGTGAGGGATCGCGCAGAGACGGGGCCAGGACGCCCCTCACGCGACGCAGCACTTACTGCTGATGAACGACGGCAACAGCCGCCCGAAGCGCATCAGAGGCTCCTCGTTGAGCTCGGTCGACTTATCCACCAGCTTGAAGAAGACGTCGTTGGGCTCGCTGGAGAAGCCGTATACCTCCTTGACGTTCACCTGCCTGCCGATGCCCAGAATCACAAAGAAGTAGCCCTTGCACTTGGCCTGCAGGACGGCTCTCCGGGCCTCCTCCAGCTGCTGCTCCTGCACCCGGCCCGTCAGCATCAGCACCACGACTTTCAGGTCCCGGGGGTTCGGCACGCTTTCGAAGACATTCTCTATGGTATAGTCGATGGCGCTGCCCAGGGCCCTGGTTCCCTGCAGCTGTGTCATGCCCCTGTCGAGGAAGTCCACCAGCTTCTCCTTGGAGCCGTAGTCGGTCAGGGAGAACTCCACCTGCACGGGTGGCACGCTGGCGTTGCCCACGGACCCGTAGGGCGCGTGCTGCACGACAGCCACTCTGGCGAAGTGCTGGGAGGCCTTGGGGTCTGGGCTCATGTCTAGCTGTCTGACCAGGTACCCTATGTACTTCTTCATCTCGTTGAACTGGAACAGAGAGGTGGTCTCGGAGCTGTCCAAGATGAAAGCCATGTCGATGTCCACATCGCTCCCTGCCGCTCTCCTGTCCCTGAAGACAGGCCTCCAGCTGCCGAATCCGCAGGCCGGGTCAATGTTGCAGATGTCTGGAAAGAAGCAGGACAGCCCATTTACTCTGCGCCCCCCACCGCAGGGCAGCGCAGCGCGGCGGTCTGCCGCCCTGGTGTCTGGGGTAAGTAAAATTGTCACATAAAGTACAAGCCTCTTTATACTAATATCTTGCTGCCTTGATTGTGGCCAGATTTCGGTGTTCACCACCTAATACTTAGTAGATGAAACAAATCAGTAACTGAAGTCGTTGTGGTATACCATGGGACTGGCATTAAAAAAATAAAAGAAAAATTACCTGGGTTCTTTGCCACTCTTTGAAGAAATGCCCTAGAAAGTCCCTAGAGCCAAAGATTTTCATTCTAGATTCTAAGGTCAAAACTTAAGCAGAGTCCTCCTTGGTTACCTAGGAAACGAATGCTTCCCCCATCAGAGAGAAGCTCTGTTTGGGGAGGTCCGCTTTAGGTACAGAAACTACTTACGTACCATTTGCAATGGTAAACATTAGGCTTTGTGAATCTTAATTTAACTCAAGCTCTTTAAACAGATCATGATTATTCACTCAAAAGTTCCTCTCTGGAGGTGACGTTTTGCAGTGGCAGCTGGACAGGTATTCCCGTCAGAGAAGCCCCTTACCCAAGCAAACGTGGCACGTGAGGACGTTCCTCAGGAAGTCTGTGAGGTCCCTCCTCGCGGGCAGCACCAGTGCGTGCCCCACCGCCGTGTTATTGATCTGGTTTGGACAAAAGAAATTTTTGGTCGGAGTGAACGTGATAAGTAACTATTTGAAAATATAGCTGAGGAATACATCGAAGTCACATCAATAAAACAGACTTCCCAATAGCTCGGTATCTTCTCATTGCAGGGTGGAGTAGGCGCTGAGTATCACAGAAAGACACAGGTTTTATTCTAACGGGATGAGCCGGAATTCAAATCCCACTCACACATTTCTGCTGGGCCCAAAGCAGAAAGTTGTTTAACGTCCCTGGGGTTCCGTTTCCTCCACCGTACAATGGAGATAAAAGTACCTTCCTAATGGGGTTATTTGGAGGATTAAATTAGGTAATGTGTGTAAAGTACCTGGGTATGCTCTAGCAAGTGGCGGGGACGTGACTATTGTCCTTATTCCTTGCAACAGCAGCCGGCAAGTGCAAGCCCATCTCTCCCCACCCTCCCAGGTCTTGTGAACGACAAAGCAAGCCACGAGATGGAGCCTAGCAGAAGCAAAACGTCCTGTCCATCACAGCTCCTGGCTCACACTTGGTAATTATTCACTTAACGAATGACCTGTTTGAATGAATGAATGAGTGAGTAATGAATGCATGAATAATTTTCTGATCTTGCTGAAACCATGCTGAGAAACATGTGGTTCCGGGTCACGCAGCCCACGCAAGGGCAGATGCACACTGGCCTGCGGTTTGGCAGAATAAACACCGAGGGATGGCGGCAGCGACCCAGCTGTCTCTTGCTG
The DNA here is from genome assembly GCA_963574435.1 of Cheirogaleus major. NCBI lineage: Eukaryota > Metazoa > Chordata > Mammalia > Primates > Cheirogaleidae > Cheirogaleus > Cheirogaleus major. Next base: position 24,192 of record CAUYPO010011383.1, on the reverse strand, counting down.
ACATAGGCGGTGACAAAACCATAGACTATCCAGTTTGGAATGAAAAACACCAGAGATCATCTCGCCCCAGCCTCATCTTACAGGTGGCAGATTTAAGACACAGAGAGGTTAAGTGCAGGTGTCTTCTTTTAAGCGGTAGGTGGGCTGGAACTGGACCCCAGGCCCCCGACTCCTGCTGGGGCTCTTTCACTCCTACCATCATCCATGTGCCTTGAGCAGCACCACCAGAACATGCTGAATAGGTATTGATTGATATAACAATTAAATAAGTTATTTAATCAAATGACAAGGGGCACTTGGCATCTCCATGGGCTGACCCTTGCAGCCTGGCTAAAGGAGGGTTTGCACAGTGGTTCAGGTTGGGAGTGCTGGGTCACCGATGTTTTAGGTACCTCACTAAGAGACTGCAGGCCTCCAGGGTGGGCCACCCTAGGATGATCGCCTTCAGGGCTAGTCAGGACAGAGTGGGATGGGTTGTCACAGCACATGGGCTGCAGAGTCTGAGGGACTAGGGTCTCATCCTCACGTGCATCCCACCATAACTGCAGAATCTTCTTATCCACGGGATGAGACTGACGACACAAACCCCAACGACCTGTCCCAGGAAGTAGATTCCCAGGACAGGGTGTCACACAGCTCAGAGTGGCCACACGGGGCCATGTTGGGAGGAGCCAGACCAGATCCAAAGGTCCAAGTCCTCATGAACAAAGCAAAGAAATCACAACGCCCCCATCAGTAGCTAGAGTGTCACCAGTGCTGACATCTCCGTCTGGCCAGTGAGGACACAGAGCCTCACTCATTGGCAAGAGATGTCAACATGTGAGCAGGGACCCAGAGGGAGTGAGTTCCAGGTACTTGGATGTCCCTCTAGTGCTGGAGCCATAAGACTGTCCTGGAGATTTCACTAAGAAGTTCTCAGCTAGACTGGCCTCACCTAGGACCTTTTAGAAGCTACGGGACAGGAATCCACCACGGCTCGTGGATATGCCTGACACCTGCCACGAGCCCAGGAAGACAGGGAGACACCCCAGGACACTAACCTGCAGAGCGTTGATGAGCTGCCGGTCCTCCTGGCTCGTGAGGAACAAGGGCGTGATCCCCGCGTCGTAGAGCTTCAGCACGGCCTCTCTGAGCTCCGGGGACGCGCGCGTGGGCCTGTTGCTGAAGAACAGGGCCACTTTCCTCATGAGGAACCCGCTCCGCACTCTCTTAAATGTGTTTCTGGCCACGAATGACATGGCGGTTTCCAGACTCTGCTGTTTGGAGGTCAAGGCCACCTGAAGGTTCTTAATCTTGTCCAAGAGCACGGACTTCCTCTTGGAGTCAGCAAACCGGATCTCCGTGGTGACCTCGTTGTTGTAGGTGACCACGGCCACGCGGGCCCCCCGTGGGCAGTTGCTCTCGGCGATGGTCAGGTCGCCCACGAGGCTCAGGAGCACGTCTCTCATCCGGTTGAACGTGTCTTGGGTGACGCCTTCGGAGGTGTCCAACGCGAAGGCCAGCTCTGTCGGGAAGACGGGGCATTCCAGGGGCCCTGGGGAGAGCGGGGGGGGGGGCATGTTCAGAGACAAACTTCGCTTACTGCAAGAGAGTGACTTTCTTTCCTCAGAAGAAAGGCCAATCCCTGAAATGAACTTACCATAGCAGCAAGCTGTAAAAGAAAGAGAGGAGAAAGAGTGAAAGGCATGTTCGCACGGCAGAATTTCAAAGGTAGAAATATAAACTGCCACAGCCGATAGAAAACCATGCACTTACGACATTTATCTTTGATGCTTTGCACAAGGCCGCATTGCTTTAAAAGAAAATGAAAGAACATGTAAGGACAGCTGGTTGCAGGCTCGCAAGGCAATGATTCGCTCTGGACACATGCAACTTACATCGATGGAGTCGCCTCTGTTGCCCTTGTGACCCTGAAAAACCAAGGAGGGAGAGGCTGAGGTGTGCGGCAGAAGTACCGACGTAGAAGGTAAAAGAACCTTCTCTGGCCCATGGAAACATGGCAGAGGATGCAAAGGCGGGGCTTTGGGCCACCTTGATCATCAACAGTAGAAGACTTTGGCAACACAAGTGTCTTCTCCCGTAAGGTAACTTGGCTTTGGAAATAGCCCCGTGTCCTAAAAACCTGGCTCATCACCACTCCATGGAAATCACCTCTCTGAGCTGAGTCTAGACACTGCCTCTGCTAAGGGAGGAGGTTCCTTTCACGCGCTTGTTTAATACACCCCATCCCCCAGGAGAGGCAGTGAGGCACGGCTGAGCACTCCTAGTCCCCTCCACGGACGAAGCCAGCCCAGGAGCCCTGGGGGTGGACTGGAGGCTGCCCCAGCATCCACACGCTGCCAGCCTGGTGGTCCAGTAGCCACCCCATGGGCCCCTGGGCACCTTTCCATGGGGCTCTCTCTGCCTGCCTGGTCTGGCCTAATGTCCCCCTTTAAACACCCCACCTGCTAAAGCAGCACCTGACCAGCCTTCTTCCCCCTAGTTCAACCACACTAACCCCTTAACCTTTCCTTCCTGGAGTGATTTTCCAACTCCTGAGTTATCTTTCCCATCCCTCTTTGAACCTCATCAATTTCAGCACAGGGAGAAATTCAGACAAGGACACTAAGACATGAACAGTAAGCATGTTGTCCAGCGGCTGTGGGCGGACACCCTCCCGGCTCCTGGCGGCAGCATGACTGGTGGGCTTGAAACCATGAGTCGGGGAGCTCCCTTGGGGATTCCATCGACCAAAGCAAGCATCCCCCAAACCAAGGCCTGACATCACTGTGCCGCTTCTATAGGATGCAAGCGGGAGGCATTCAGATGTGCTCTCTTTGGCTTCTCCTGTGCACAGACCTCAAACAAATCCATACCAAGAAACTATTACAGGCAAATTACAGTACAACCTAGATTGCAGAGTGTCACATGAAATGTTTTTTAAAAAGTTTCTTGTTACTCTAAAATTCAAAAGCTCTTCTCTCCAATGGGACGTCAGAAAAGGAGTGGCTAAAGAAACCAACAAGAGCAGCGCAGAACACCTTCTTTGTGGGGAAGGGAGATGGTGGAAGTTTTCCCAGACTATGTCTGAAGCACCCAGCCCCAGGAGCTTGGTCAGAACTGGACGAGTACTTACAGCCGGTCCTGGGTAGCCGGGGTCCCCCTTCTGCCCGACTATTCCTGGCGGTCCGGAATTTCCCTAGAGGACAGAGCAAGCATCATTCATTCGTGGTGGGAAACTGAAAGTTCTCAGCTGGGCAGTGGAAAGGGATGGTGAAGGTGATCTAACCCAATCCCCTGAGAGATCTCTCACTTTCAGGGAGACTAAGTGTCTCCTAAACTGGAGTACGGGGATAAGCAACCTTAGCAAAGCTGATGGGAGCCCCCACAACTATGGGGGTGCTGTGTTCTCTGGCAGGTAAAGGTAAGACACATGCCTGCCCAAGAACCATTAATAAGATAATATGATTATCTACGGATGCCCAAGGGAATTAGTAACAGACGATGAATTAGATCATCGTTCAGTATAGGTAACCAACCAAGGTTTTAACATCCTACCTTGAGTTGTAAGTGATCTAGTTTGATTGTCTTCACTGATCAAATTAACAGGAAAACTATGACTGTTATGAACGGTACTTCAGGCCGAAAATAACCGTTGGCAACGTTTACCCATATCTAGGCCACAACTTGCTCATTCCACACTCAGTGGCATCTTGGGGGTGACTTAACACCCACTGAAAAGAGTGATCCAGAGTGACCCAAAGGCAGCGAAAGGAAGAGGCGCCACTGGTGGGGTTGGGGACCCTGCTCTTGGCCTGGGCTCACCCGTGAGCCTGGGACCCTCAGAAGCAAGTCATGGGCCTCGGTGTGTGGGTATATGTATGGCCGCAGGTGACTGCACACACTTCCGATGTCACCTGTTCTGAGACTGGAGCGTCCCCAGTGTGGTGCTGGGAGTGACCGGCTGGTGTCCCTTACGTGTGTTACAGGAAGGGCTCTCAGGCCTCCCCACCAGGGGAATGCGGCCGCAGGGGGACAGCCTCGGACCCCAGCCTGGCGGCGCTCTGAGGACGCTGGTCTGGGGCTTGGAGTTCCCTTCCTTCCTCCCTGTCCCATCACTGGCCAGGTTGCAGGTGAAAGATTATTTTCGAAGAAGAATAAGTTCTCAAAGCCCTCAGCAGTGAATCACGCTGCTACACCCGTTCTTATTCCCCCCTGCAGCCGATGCCCAGGCAAACTCACCCTCCGGCCTCGGATGCCTTTGGGTCCTGACGGGCCATCTGACCCAGGCTCACCGGGGCCGCCCTGGGAAGAAAGCAGAGAAGGCATGTGTCACACCCTGGGGCAGAAGGTCTCATTGAGACCCCCTGGGGCAGGACCACAATGGGGCGTCCGAACCACATTCCCCAGGCCGCCAAATGGTTAACTTTGATTCCCTTTTCCAGTGGGTCGCTAGTATATTTGTGGCATCTGCAGGCAGCCTTCCTTTACTTGATCAATAATGATACATATAGGTTATAGCATTTTACAGCTTACAGAGTAGTCTGATTGCATATTATTTTATTTAAACTTCCTAAGCACCATAACAAGTGCGTATTGTCACCTCCATTTGACAGATGAGGGACTTCCTAGAGAAGGCAGAGTCTTGCCCGGGGCAGCCCAGTTAGTAAGTGGCTGACCCAAGACTAATGCCAAGATACTCTGATTTTCAGTCCCTGGACCTACCAGACTCATCCAAAAACTCGAGTGATGTTTCCCCTCCAGGGGAGTGTTTACCTTTGGTCCTGGGTAGCCAGGGAATCCTCTTTCTCCCTATAAAAAATAAATAGATGGCTCAATACTCGGTCCCAATTTAAATTCATCTGAAATAAATTGATCTTGAAAGAAAAAAAAAATCTACAAAATCATCAAAAGAAAACAATCACTCAAATACAATAAAAGTCAAAGGAATAATTCTTTTCAAACACAGCACATCAGAAGCTGTCCTTGCAGCCTGCTGGCAGCAGGCTCTTAAGAACCCCCCGCAGATACATACTTTTTTGCCTCTGCGTCCTTCACCGCCAACTCCGTCCCGCCCGTCATCTCCCTAAGAGTGGGAAAGAGAGTCACTGCAGGTCTCTGTGCCGGGAGCATCGCAACTCCCATGTCTGTCCTGCCGCTGCCCTGGGCGGAGGGTCCTTGAGTCCCCGAAATGTTTCCAGACCAAGCTTCCCGCTCCTGCCCCATCCTCCAAGCGTGAGCGAGACGTGTCTGCAGGGGGTCGGCTCACAGGACTCCGTTAGCGAAATGGTGCTGGAGGACCACAGATGTAAAGCCCGTCCAGCAGCGTTTGGTAAAGACACTGTTTGGCTGTGGGATCAACAACTCAAGAAACCAGAGGAGCTTGGGGTCGAAAGGGATCTGGGAGGGCACGTCGACCCTGAGTCTTTGATTCTACTGAGAGCGAGAACACTGAACTCGTCTCGGGGGCCCCACTGTGTCCTCTGTGCCCGGTCCCGCCCCTCCCCACCCTCATCCCCTTCCTTCCACGCCACCACCTCCAGACCCTCCTCCCCAGCGCCCGCCCGCCCGTGTCCCTGTCGCTCTGCCATGGGAGCGCCCAGAACCAGACACCGTTAGTTATCTCCAAAGAACCAGAAGCATCTGTGTGAGGCGTACGCTGATATCTCTAGGACGTGGGGAATCGCTACGTAGTTAACCTGCAGTTTTAATCAGATGTCGACACCGAGAGAGCCCCCCATAGATCTCTCGTCCCCAAATAGACAGAAACAGAACCGGGAAGAGATTTCCTTCAACAGTGCGAATGGATTTTTTTCCCCTGTGCTTCTGAGATGCAAAGTAATAGAAATAGATGTTTTAAATTTCATTTAGCAGGAAAGACAACACAAGGGGAATATTCTGAAGCGTGGGGATTGCAGCAGTCAGATCAACCTGGCCCGTTTGTACAGTGTTTAGGTACAGGGATTCGTTTTAGAAAAATGCTCAGTGGAGCACAGATTTCTTTTTCCTACGTACACTGCAAAATCATCGTTGGTGAGTAGCCGGGGTATTTTTAAATAGTGTTTTCAAAAATGAGTTATCGAGGTAATAATTTCTATTCTTAGGACGTCTCATGCAAAAGAAATTGTTTCCGTCTGGATTGAGAGCTTTGCAAATCCAATTCCATCTTATTACTAACCCAAGGACATTTACTCCTTTGCAGAAAAGCTCTAGTCATGCTCACAAAGCCTTTGCAAGACCGAAAATGAAGGTGGCTCGAGCTTCAGTACACACCACGTTCCATTGCATCAGGAAAAAATGTCCTTCCCCACTGCCCACGACCCCCCTCCACGCTGGCCAATGAAATCCACTTATTTTGAAATTTGCAGCCGATAAGCAGCAGGTTTCACTATTCCCGATTGTACCCCAGTGATACAAGGAGCAGGGCTCAAGTCACCCCCGTGCGGGCCCCTCTCCCGGCCTCTCCTGCGCCTGTCAGCAAAGAGTCAGCCACAGCAGGAGCGCGCTAGGACCTTACCGTCTCCCCTCGAGGGCCGCGGTTCCCGGTGCCTCCCTTTGGTCCTGGGCCTCCGGGCTCACCCTGGACGGGGGAAACAGCACAGCTGAGACTCTGGGCCGAAGCGGGTTGGCCGCGCGATGCCATACCCTGCTGATCTAGGGGAGGGTGGCACCGCCTGCTCGCTTCAGCTGTGAGCTTTGGATGGAATGATTTTCTAAATTGCAATATTCGTGTGTGGACTCCTGGAAACGGATCCAGGAAGGTTTGTGTTTGTCCTTCCCACCAGCGTGGCGTGGGGGACCGGCTGATGGGCCGAGAGAGAAACAGCCGGGAGAAGGTGGCGGGCAAGGCGGCGGGCGTGGAATTCAGCAAAACCCAACACCGCCAGCGAGGCAGAGAGACCGCCGTGGATTCACATGGACACATTTCTTTCACTGAGCAAACGCTGTCTTTTCGGGCTGGTTATGACAAACCGTGGCCCATCCCCAGGCTGGAAGGAAGCGGGCTCTCGGGCAGCCTTCAAACAGCAAACTCAGTATCGGGAATAGTCAGGACCGGGTCTCGCGGATGCTCTAACAGGGTTGGCAGCGCTGGGGTGCGTGCACTGCCCGTGGTTAAAGACCGCGTGTCCCACGTGATCTCAACCGCGCCACGCGCTGCCCGGCTGCCGTGAAGGCTCAGAGGACGCTGCGCTGCGGCACCCGCCAAGGCAAGAGAGTCAGAGGATCTGCCGGCGGGCGGCAGCTCAGGCTAGGAGAAAGCAGCCCATGGAGCAGGGACGCTGGCCGGGACGGGGACCCCACTGGCCGAGCTGGCTGCCAACGGGGAGCCTGGCGTGGAGACCAGCAGTGGGGAGCGGAAGAGATGCGCACAATGAGCCTGAGCCAGAGGACACGCTGACAAAAGAGGGCGTGGGACCAGGTGCAGCTGGCCGGGTCCCTGTCCTTAGCGAAGCTCTACCTTTCTCCAGACAAACCTTTCTTCCCAGGGGACCAGCTCTGCCACGTTCTCCAGGGGCGCCGGCGTCACCTACAGGTCCCTGGAGCGCAAGGAGAGGAGTGTGTCAGTGAGGTCTTCAACCGTCCAAGCAAAAGTACCTCTGAATCCCGGCTCCCCCGCCCCGCCCCAGCCCTGCATGAAGGTCAGAGCCTGCCAAAGGCGTGTGACTGTCCTGACTGCAAATACCAAGCACACGGGCCTACAGACTCAGTACAAACACGCATGGAAATGGCCTGTGCAAATTTAAAACATTAGCATTACCTCTCAGCGCTAGTTTTCACAAGTTAATGCAAATTGAAGTTATTAACATGCATATTGTAGGTTCCTGGCTGGACAACGAGCCCCCAGATTTTATGTGACTTTGTTTCCCTTCCCTTTTATACCCCCACGATGAGCACCTGATGTATACAGGTACATAAACGCCTGTTGGTGAATGAATAAAGCAATGAATGAAATTGGCTTGTAAAACGCGGTGTAGCCTACGCAGCCCAGAAATGACCCTGAGACAGATGGTGGCAGAGTACAAATTAATAAATGTCTCTGGGGCTATTGGATGACTATTTGAACAGCTTTGTGTCTAGGCCATCTTAAACTCTTGATTAATTAGAAGTTAAATGTTTTCTAAAAACTCACAAAAGCTTTAAAAATAGATAATTATCAGTTCCCAAGCTAGAGAAGGGCTTTCTAAGCAAGTTCCTGCCTGCTTCCACTGTGAAATATTTTTGTGCATTTATCTAGCAACAGACCAGGTCATTTCCAGTTCATTCGTCACTATTTTTCCTGTGACAAATGAGAGGATGTCTCCCTACGTATCATCTCAGATGTGCCAGAAACTCGATTATCCGTACATAGCTCTGTGGCACCTGGTCCCAGCCTGGCAATAACAAGGTGCTTCTGCTGATCATTGCTGATAGCTACGACATACGCAAACGTCTGTGGCCACAGCACACCTTGAACTTGAGGATAAACTTGAGAAACTCCTTATACAAAATACTGAACCACAGGGGCTCCCTAGGGGCCAAACATGAAACACTCGGCACAATCTAAGAATTTTAGTAGATTTAGATTTTACACAATTCCATCCTGAGGCTTCTGAGATGAGGCACATGTTACCTTGCTCACCACCCTGGAGCCTATATTTGGAAGGACTATATGGGGACTTAGAAGCCCCTGGAGCACCAAGGAAAAGGGACTCTTGCTTCCTTGGGGTGAAGTAGCCAGCCAGCGAGAGGACTGAGGCTGGATGCGGGGTCTGGTTGTCAAAGAGGAGAACCAAAGGGAAATCTGTCTGCAACAGTAGCATCCAAGAAGCTCTCAGCCTGCTTGGCCAGGTGCACTCTGCTTAGCAAGGGGGTGGGGTGGAATAAGGACAGGCTCACCCGGGCTCCAGGAATGCCTTGTTCTCCTATCAAGCCTGGAGGACCCGTGGGACCAGCTGGGCCCTGAGGAAGGAAAAGGCCACTGTGAGTTCAAACACAAACTCGTGCACGAGTGTCCACAGCAGCGTTATTCACAGTGGCGAAACGGTGGAAACAACCCGAACGTCCATTAATCACCAAGCAGATAAATGTATTATGCTGTATCCGTGTGAGGGAATATTACTCAGCCATGAAAAGGAGTGGAGTCCTGGTACCTGCCACAACACGGATGAACCTCAAGACACTATGCTCCGTGGAGACATCCAAACGCACACGGCCACCTGTTAGATGGCTCCATTTGTAGGAAATGTCCCGAATAGGCAAAGCCACAAGGACAGAAAGGAGGTCGATGGCTTCCAGGGGCTGAGGGTGGAGAGTGATGGAGAGGGACCGCTGATGGGGACAGGGTCTCCTTCGGGGATGATGAAAATGTTTTGAAACCGGACAGAGGTGATGGTTGCACAACACTGTGAAATTCCTAAATGCCACTGAACTGCTCACTTTAAAATGGTTCGTTTTGTGTTATACAAACATCAGTTTTAAAAAAGACAATACCAGGGAATGTGGGAAAATATCCCGGGCCGTGCGACGGCTCGGGGAGTACTGACCTGGGCACCTCGGGTCCCCTGCTCCCCCTCGAAGCCGGGCTGGCCTGGATTGCCCTTGTTGCCCTTGGAAACGAGAGAAGGCACAGGGGGATCAGGATGGGTGTGACCGTCATTGGCTCTTTGTCCCCCCGGCATTTCTGGACTGGGGGCTTGGGGAGCAGCCAGGGAACCTGCTGCTCTCTGGGGCTTCAGATCATCACAACGGCTGTCTCTCTGCACGTCTGCAATCGTTGCCCACCTTTTCCTCAACACGGCTTTGCAAACCTGCACCTGACTTGCCCAGGTGGGAGGACTGAGGCACCAGGAAGCTCAGCTTGTGCATGGCCAGGCAAGCGCGCACGTTCTAGCGGGGAGGCGGCCTGCACACGGCCTCCCCCCGCGTCTCTCCTTCCTCTCACCCGGGCTCCACGGGGAATCGCTTTCCCCAGGCCTCGCAGAGGAGGCCAGGTGAAAGGAGATGGTAGCTGCTATTTGAGCACAGGTGTCTTGACAGCCCCGGGAGAGAGTAGTTTTTAATTCCTGGGCTGGGTTGGACCTGGGCCATTTGAAGGACAGTCCCCTGGGAGCTCTCCGTGAGCAACGTTGCGACCGCCGACCGCAGAGGCTTACCTTAGCTCCCGCGGGGCCCCTTCGGCCAAAGCCGCCCTGAGGAAGAAAAAAAACCCACATAAGCTGTGAGCGGGAAGAATGGGACCCAGGCACAGGGCCTGGGGCTCCCTGAGACTCAACCCTTGAATTTTTCGGTTGCTAGGGGGACCGGAGGACCTTCCAAGCACCCTCTTTGTGCCGGAAGCCAGAAACTGCCTCAGCAGCCCTGAGGGAGGGACACCATCCTCCACCCCCGTCTGGGTGATGCTTTGCGTCCTCCCTGCGCCTGTTCATCACCCCAGTGGAAGTTCTGAGAATTGCCGAAGACCCGCCAAGCAAAACAATGACTTCTTCTGGCGCACGCTCCCAGCCAGCGTCAAATAAGGAATGTGAAGAGGGAATGTCAACCTGTCTATTTTCCTTCCCTTTTCCTAACTGTAGTGAGAAGTAACGAAATCCATCAGTTATAATGGAAGGGAGACCCAGATTCTCCGAATTCTCCAGGCCAAATACAACACAGACTCAGTGAATTATCCAAAATGCACATATGTGAACCCAAAAGTCTCCTGTGCTCAGGTTGGGATCATGACCTGGCAACATCTCCCTGGACGCTGTGGAGGTGACCCTTAGTGCAAACACGTGGGCTCACTTCGTCAGCGATCCATTAATTCCCAGCTCATGACTGTTTCCTCTGCGGCGGAGAGTTTGGGTGGGAATCCACGAATGTCCCGGGCTGCATTTGCAGGGTCAGGGGTAGGTATTCCAGAGACAGTGACGTGCCAGCTCTGTCACAGGGTCTGGCCCATCCGCTACCCCAACCTGAGAACCACATTCTCCATCCCCGGGGACCGGCCCGGTGATCTTCTGGGGTGACTACTTCGCCATTATTCACTGTAATGCCAGCTGCTTCGGTGGAAGACCTTGGCCACCTTCCACGGGCAAATTTGGGAGGAGGGGGAGCGGTCACTGCTCCCCTCCACAGAGTAACCATCTGGCCCAGCCCCTGCCCCAGGAGACATGCTGGAGCTGGCGCAGAGCCCACCGGCACTCAGGGGCACACTGCTCAGGGCAGAGGCCCAAAGGGCGAGGTAGCCCAGTAGGAGGGACGCATTTCATCCTGGCTTAGCCTGGCACGGTGGGGTCCTCAGAAGGGGGCTAGGGAACCACTGGGCCAGTCCTTGCCCTGCTTCGAAAGAAAGAACTGAGTCTCCAAGAGCCCTTAACTGTAACTGGATTCCAAACCAAGTGTCTACCTTGTGCACAGAGTTGGAGCAAATTGTGCACGCTGCTACATTCTCAGCCGTTTCAGGAAACCGAGTTTGGCTCTGCTCACACACTGAGTTGAAACGGCCACATCATTATTCAAAAATAAAGCGCAAACCTTTTAGACAAATACTTTTAAAGTTTAAGTTTTCTTCTGGATTTTAAAAGCGAAGTGATGCCCATAGTCCATCGTTTGGTTTCGGCAAGTCCTTTCTTTTGAAAGCCCCTCCCCTCTGCGTGCTCGACTGGCCCGGCTGCCAGGGCTGCGTGTGGGGTCCCCCTCGGGAAGTGGCCGAGGGACCCCGTTCTCAGCTTGCAGCTTTTGTGCTCTGTTCGTTTCTGAGCAGAGCCCTGTCCTAGGCAGGCACCAGCATCCTGAACTTCCCCTGACGATCTGCAAACTCTAGACCTCTGCCACCCCTCGCAGGGAGCTGCTTCTCCCAGCTACGAGGTCCACCCTCTCTGTGCCCCTGGGCCCCGGAAGCTCTCAGATGGCTTCCTACAGATCCTGTCTACCACTTGGGCTCTAGCATTTCTTCAGCAGGATTGAGAGATTGGGCACGCAATGAACTATTCTGTAACAGACATGTCCGATTTTCTTTTTAAAAGCAATTGAAGATGCAATACACTAGAAAAAAAAAAAAAGCCTAGTTTCCTTATTTCAGTTACAGCAGAACAGATAATTATAAAAACAACAAAAACACAACCACTTCGGCCTTCTTACCCCTTGTTCCCTCTGACCCCAGGGTTAGTATTTCCTTTCGGATTTCTTAAATATTTGGTGAGATAAACCCTGGCCAAATATTTGAAAGCAGCAAAGATAATGTTTTTTTTTTTTTTTTGAGACAGAGTCTCACTCTGTTGCCCTGGCTAGAGTACCGTGGCGTCAGCCTCGCTCACAGCAACCTCAAACTCCTGGGCTCAGGCGATCCTTCTGCCTCAGCCTCCCGAGTAGCTGGGACTACAGGCATGCGCCACCATGCCCGGCTAATTTATTCTATATATATTTTTAGTTGGCCAATTAATTTCTTTCTATTTTTTTAGTAGAGATGGGGTCTCGCTCTTGCTCAGGCTGGTTTCGAACTCCTGAGCTCAAACAATCCGCCCACCTCGGCCTCCCAGAGTGCTAGGATTACAGGCGTGAGCCATGAAATTCTTAGTAGATAGTTATTTATGACCTTTAATCCTGTGGTTGGCCCTGGAAGAAGAGATTGAAGGACGAGCCAAAATGCTAATGTCATATGAGTTTCCACAGAAAAGGTTATGTAGGCTGGGCACAGTGGTTCATGCTTGTAATCCTAGTACTTTGGGAGGCTTAGTGGGGGAGGATCATTTGGGGATAGGAGTTCCAGACCAACCTGAGCAACATAGCAAGACATCATCATTACAAAAAATAGAAAAATTAGCTGGGCATGGTGGCGCTCACCTGTAGTCCCAGCTACTCAGGAGGCTGAGGCAAGAGGATCGCTTGAGCCTAGGAATCTGAGGTTGCAGTAAGCTATGATGAGGCCACTGTACTCTAGCCCAGGTAATAGAGAATTTTTTAAATACAAAAATCCCCCAGAAAAAACTAAAACCACTTGTAATATCTTTCAGAAAAAGGGAAGAAGGAAGGAAATGTTATGTAATACAAGATCACAAATGGCTGGGTATTTTCCCAGCTATGGGGGAGGCTGAGACAGGAAGATGACGTGAGCCCAGAAGTTCTAAGCTGTGGTGCAGTGTGCAGATCTGGTGTTCACAATGAGTTGGGCATCATTATGCTGACCTCCCGACAGTGGGGGACCACCAGGGTTGCCTAAGGAGGGGTGAACTGGCCCAGGTTGGAAATGGAATAGGTTAACACTCTTGTGCTGATGGGTACTGGGATCATGATTGTGAATAGCTACTGCACTCCAGCCTGGGCAACATAGTGAGACTGCGTCTCTTACATTAAAAAAAAAAAAAAAAAATCACAAATAACTGTAAGATATTAAAGAGCTAATAAAAACAACATAAACGTTTTTTAAATAGTTTACTAACAACTTTGCGACAGTTGGGCATATACAGATAATCTGCATTGGTTTAGAAGTTGTTGTTTTGCATTATAAATAGATCTATAAAATGCAGCTTCATGCCAGGTGTGGTAGCTCATACCTGTAATCTCAGCACTTTGAGAGGCCAAGGTGGGGGGATCACTTGAGGCCAGGAGTTCTAGACCAGCCTGAGCAACATAGCAAGACCCTGTGTCTACAGAAAATACAAAAATTAGCTGGGCGTGGTGGCGCATGCCTCTAATCCCAGCTACTCAGGAGACTAAGGCAAGAGGATCACTTGAAGCCCAGGAGATTGAGTTTGCAGTGAGCTATGATGACACTACTGCATTCCAGCCTGGGTGACAGAGAAAGACCCTGTCTGTTAAACAACAAAAAAAGTAGCTTTCAGAAAGAAGAAAGTAGGTTGGATTTACAAAAGTATTTAAATGATAGTGTAAGTTATCTCACGTGAGGATGTATGAGACAAATATTTTGTATTGTTCTTATTTAAAAAGAATAGAGGAAATTTTTCTTCCTTCCTCCCTCCCTTCCTTTCTTTCTTCAAATGAAATCATATGCAGAACCCATATGTAAAACAAACTAATTAAAGTGGGGAGAGAGCTTGGAACCCTGACCCCTCTGCCTCCTCAATCCTCAGTCTTTGAAACTGAAATGCTTTGAGTCTCCTCACTAGAACCCTTGGATTCCACAGGGCATAATTTAAAAATCACTAGACACTGAGATACCCTTGAACTGTAAAACCTTCTTGGTAGGATAAGATAGATAGAGAGAGGTGGCAAGTATATGTTACAAGTTCTATGTGAGAGGAAGGACTGGGGGGTGGTCATAAAACACAGTGGAGGATATTGAATGAGAGTTGCCAGCAGAGATTATGGGGGTAAGGAATGCACAAATACAGAGAATAAACCCACTAGATCTAAGTGTTCAAGTTGGGTGGGGGGTGGCAAAAAGTAAGTCTTAGAAAGATTGGCTCATGCCTTGAATGCCTACCAGATGTTCTAGAAACCCTAGTCCTGCAAAATTCTCCTTGGGGGAGTTGTGAGGGGAGAAGGGGAAATAAGTGTTCATGAGTAAATAAGTTTGGAAAATAAAATGCAAATATACTCTCTTCCCTTTAGAAGATCACAGTCCACAATAGCATATTAAATGCCTTGAGAAGTCTCGCAAAGGAAGCCTGTTTAATTTTGTTAACTCTTCATCTCCCTGACTAACATGACTACAGAACTCCTTCTTCCCCTGTAGTACCTATTAACATTCCTCAGAATTAATATTTTATGGAACATGCTTTAGGAAATAATATATAGACCTCAAGGGAACTATTCTTATATCATATGAATGAGTCTTAGACATTTTACATTTGCTGGTTTATGATTAACAGAGAATTTGGATTTCTCTTTAGTTCTCTTTTCATAGTTGTAATTTTAAGGTCCAGAAGTGCAAAGAAGGAACAGGACGAGTTGTGATGTGGCGGATGGGAATCCTCAACAGCTACACCGTGGAGTCTACCTTTGGCGGGTCCACCCTGGGTATGCTCCCCTTTGAATATCACAGGCCAGCATGGCAAGGGAAAGCCAAGCAAAGCACCTGGGGAGATGAAATACCTTTGAATGTGGGGAGATAATTGATCTAGAGGATTTTTTTGTCTAGCCTTATGCTAAATTTGAGTACCCAAAATATGAATGTGAAATATAATACTTGATGGAGTAGTATAGCGTAGTGGTTGTTCAAGACCTGGAATTAGGCAGATATGGGTTTGAATTTCAGCTCCATTTACAAGTGTGATCCTGAGCAAATTACTTAATTAACCTCTTTGAACCTCATTTTCTCTAACTGGCAATAATAATAGTACCTGCACTGTAGGTATTACTTAATGAAATAATGCATATAAAGCGCCTGCCATAGGGCCTACCACAAAGTAAAACCGCAGTAATTATAGCCAGCCTGATTATAAGTTTTTTCATGGTCAAAGATCCTTCTGAACCAAACCAAAACTAGGAGAGCTACCCTGTCCAGAAGCATAATATTCTAGAATCAGGCATTTTACATAACTTAGATTTGCATTCAGTCACTGAGATTTAATTAAAAATGCTTATGGATTTTTTTCCAGGTAGTAAAAGAGATACCCACTTTACAATTGAAGATCTGAAGTCCCTAGGTTATCATGTCTGTGACACTCTTCTTGATTTCTGTGATCCTGACCAAACCAAGGTAAAAATGGGGTTTCAAGAAATGTGGTGTTGCTACTGTGATGTTTCACATGGGTCCAAAGTCATCCCAGTAGGATTACAGGTGATCTTTATTTTGCTCTTAGTATTTTTCTGAAGTTTTTATAATCAAAGAAAATAAGCCCCCAGCCTACACACTATCAGGGAATGGCAAGACCTCATAGTTCGCTGAGGAGGTGGAGAAATTCCTTTGGCACACCTCTCCCTCACTTCTAGGCGTACCCATGGCAGCACAGATTCTTACATTCTTTTCTCCTATTTCAGAAAATCAGATGTCTTTTCTCCAGTACTAACCCTGCCCTTTTACACTTGTCAACTTCCCTTATGGCCTCCTTGAAGTCTTGCCTTGTTAATTACGTCCTCTCTTTTCTGTGTCCTCCATTTTTTTCTCTTCTTGCTTCTCCTCAACTGCAAGTCTTCTCAAGCTACCCCTATCCTAAAACACAAAGGTTTCCTTTGGCTTTGTTTCTCTAGCAGGTTATTTCTATTCTATTTCCACTTATCACTCAACTTCTTAAAATGGAGCCTATACTCTTTTCTTTTTTTTTTTTTGGAGACAGAGTCTCACTCTGTCACCCCAGGTAGAGTGCAGTGGTGTCATCATAGCTCACTGCAACCTCAGACTCCTGGGCTCCAGCAAGTAGGTGGGACTACAGGCACACACCACCATGCCCAGCTAATTTTTTCTATTTTGGGTAGAAATGGGGTCTTGCTCTTGCCCAGGCTGGTCTTGAACTCGTGGGCTCAAGTGATCTTCCTGCCTAGGCCTCCCAGAGTACTAGGATTATAGGCATAACCCACCACCCCTGACCTGTACTCATCTTAGTCTCTAACTCATCTCCTATACTCCTTCTGAAATGTTGGCCCTGGGAACACTTGATGTACACTACCCTGGATACAATTATTTAATAAAAATATTTATATTTGGCCACAACACATCCCATTAAATCATATTTTCCATAAGCCAAAATCTGAATTACCTCTGTTCTTGCTACTCAAAAAAATAAGAGCATTGCATTAAGAAGTTATCTATAGCCATAGAAAAGCCAGAGAATTGTTGGGTCTAGTGGCTCATGCCTGTACTCCCAGTGACTTGGGAGGCTGAGGTTGCAGGACTGTTTGAGGCCGGGAGTTCAAGACCAGCCTGAGCAACACAATACCCTGTCTCTAAAAAAAATAAGTAAAGCCAGAGAAAAGTGGCTAAAGCAGTGCTCACTGATGTTCCGCCCTATAAACATTTGTATCTGTTCCTACAGCTTATGTAATGTGTCTATTAACATGTCCTTACTAGCATGGGTTGCAGCTTATTTATCTTTGTGTTCCCAGCAATAAAATGCCTGCCTGGCATAGTGGTTCATACCTGTAGTTGCAGCACTTTGGGAGGCTGAGGCAGGAGGATCACTGGAGCCCAGGAGTTCAAGACCAGCCTGGGCAACATAGCAAGACCCTGTCTCTCTAAAAAAAAAATTTTAGCTATGCCTGGCAGTGCACATCTATAATCCCAGCTACTTGAGAGGCTGAGGTGGGAGGATCACTTGAGCCCAGGAATTCGAGGTTACCATGAGCTAGGATTGCACCACTATACTCTAGCCTGAGTGACAGAGCAAGATACTGTCTCTAAAAAAATAATTATAAAATGCCTTTCAGCATATAATTAGTATTTGATGAATAAATAAATGACTTATAAAAATCTTTTTTTTTTTCACTTTCACAGTTCACTCAGTGTCTAGCAGAGCTTAAGGCACTCTTACAACAGGAAATCCACAAGAAATTCAATGAACTTGGACAAGATATGGATTTAGAAGGAAGTTGGAGTGACATCTCTTTGTCTGACATTGAATCCAGGTAACAAAGAAAACCAGAGGAGTTTATTTTTTAAAATAAATTTGTTGTTTTGTTTGATCTGTTGTTTTGTTGGTTTTGGACCACAAATGCAAAAAATTGAGTAAATCATACTCTTCAATTTATGGCGCCCTTAAACACACTTCATTTCTTTGGCAATTATGTATTTAGCACATTTTCTTTGCCAGACTCTGTTCTAGGCACTGGAAAAAGGGGTAGGGAGTTGGGCAGGCAATCTGTGGTCAACTGAAAAGCCTTTGTCATTAACTCCAAGGGAGATGGAAAGACTTTGGGAGGTTTTCAGTAGAGAAGTGTCATGATCTGACTTAGGTTTTAGTTTCAACAGGAACATTCTGGCTGCTATGTGGAAAATAGATTGTGAAGAGGACAGGTCTAAGCAGGAAGACTCATAGGAGGTTCTTGCATTAGTACAGGTAAAATTAGTACAGGTGGTAGTGGCTTAGACCAGAGCAGTAGTAGTGATTGGGGGGAGATGTGAATTGGTTGGATTCTAGATATATTTTGAAATTAAAAACATTAGGATTTGCTTATGAATTGGATAGGGGGCATGAGAAAAGGAGAGAATGACTCCACAATTGGCTGGCTGGAGTTGCCTCTAACAGAGATGGAGAAGATCAAGGGAGTGGAAAATGTTAGGGAGATGGCAAAGATTACGAGTCTAGTGTTGGGCTTGTTAAGTTTGAGATGTCCAGTAGACATTGAATGGAGATATTGAATAGGCAGTCGGATATATGGGTCTGGAATTCAGTGGGGAGGTCCAGCGGAGAGAGTCGTCATTGGATAGATATTATTTAAAACTTAAGACTGGGTGGAATCCCAAGGGAGTAAGTGCGAATAGAGTAAAGCAGGGGTCCAAGTCTTAGTTAGACATCACAACTTTAATAGGAGAGAGATAGGGGAGGAGCCAAGAAAGGAGTCTGAGAAGAAGGGACCAGTGAGGCCAGAAGAACACCAGGAGAGTGATTCTTTTTAAAACTTAATTTACATCATGTCATTCTTCTGTTTAAAGCACTTCATAGCCGGATATTGTGGTGTACACCTGTAGTCTCAGCTACTTGGGAGGCTGAGGCAGGAGGAACGCTCCAACCCAGGAGTTTGAGGCTATGGTGAACTGTGATGAGGCCACTGTACTCCAGCCTTGGTGACAGAGTGAGACCCTGTCTCTAAAGAAAAAATAAAGAGACCTTGTTTCTAAAAATAAAATAAAATAAAATAAAGCACTTCATTGTCTCCCCCAATTCACTCAGATAAAAAGCCAAAGACGCCACTCTGGGAGGTCCAGGCGGGCGGATTGTTTGAGCTCAGGAGTTCGAGACCAGCCTGAGCTAGAGCGAGACCCTGTCTCTACTGAAAAATAGAAAAAATGAGCCGGGCATGGTGGCGCATGCCTGTAGTCCCAGCTACTTGGCAGGCTGAGGCAGGAGGATTGCCTGAGCCCAGGAGTTTGAGGTTGCTGTGAACTAGGCTGACCCCACAGCACTATAACCCAGGCAACATAGTGAAACTTTGTCTCAAAAAAAAAAAAAAAAAAAAAGCCAAAGACCCTATGGTGGCCTACAAAACTATAGGATCTAGCCACTGATCCCTCTATGGCCCCTGCCCTTCTGTTTTCACATTCTGCTACTGCCACACCAGCCTTCTCACTCTTGCTCAGATTTGCCAGGCCCTCTTCTGCTTCAGGGCCTTTGAACTTGAAATTCCATATGCCTGGAATGCTCTTTCCTCAGATATCCACATGGCTAATTCCTTCACTGTCCTTCAAGTCTTGGCTTAAACATCACCTTTTCCAAAATGGCCCGCACTCATTACTCTAACACTGCAACTTGCCTTCCACCTCCCCCTCCTGCCACTCCTCATCCCCCGTAGGTGCTCTGCTTCTTTCTGTAGCATCTGTCGCCCTCTTTCATTCTGTATCATTTAGGTCTTTATTGTGTCTGCTGTTCATTGTCTGTCTCCCCCTACTAGGAGGTAGGTTCCATAAGGTCAGAGATCTTTATTTTGTTTATCTCTCTATCTTATGAACCTAGAAGAGTACCTGTTCTGTACCTAGCACAGAGGGAGAACTCAATCAATATTTTTTTAATTAATGTAGTATGCAGGATCTCAGCTCCACCCTTGTAGTCTCCATGACTATTTCAGGAAGCCTGTAGAAGGGTGGATATCTCCTGGGTGTTCAAGAACACCTCCTACTCCAGCTTGCTGGCCAGTGTGCCTCAAGGCTGACCCAGATACCTTCAGGTTTCTGGCTGGGCAGGGAGGTCTTCTGTCAGAGACCACACTGTAGTCTGTGGTGGACATTGGAAAGGAGGTGGCTCTCCCACCCACTCTGTGTGGCACCTTGACATTTGGGCCCTAAACCCGTTCTAGCTGAGTCTCCCGATGGACCTTAAATCAGACCATCAGGCCCGGTAGGGTGCCCCATTCACCATGTCACCACTTCCACTCTCTCAGAATCCTTTGTCTAAACTTCTGAGACCACTGCACCCCTCCTCCACTTTCAGCCTCAAAAACAAAATGCCCTCTGCATATCAACTCATAAATATAGGGTCCAAAGATAATCAACTCAGAAACAGCCAGACTCTGCATTCTAGCTGACTCAGCAGCGACATTCTGATGTATTTGGTTAAGAATTGTTGAAACCAGTTTGCCAGCCTCTGCATTAGGAAGCTGGTTATCACAAACCTCCATGGGGCTCCATCTATCCATTCTCATGATTGCACAGAAAAGCAGACTATGAGTGTAGAAGCCCAGTTTGAGTTTGCTCTGTCTATGTGTGCACACACATGGTTTTTGACACTTTCTGGAACACACTGCCTCTAGTGCTTTAATCCCATTTGTTAAAGCTTTCTGTTTTCTCCCAAAGGGACTTCAGAAGCTATTATCCAACTTTGCGCAGTGGCAGTATCATAGCCAACAAGGTTTATCCGAGGCACGATTATTGCTAATTGAAAATTTTTCCCGATACTCCACCATGATGACTTGCAATATAGTCAGCATTGGCAATTTTTGACAGTCCCTATGGGAACTGAGTTTAAAAAAAAAAAGAAAGAAAGAAGCTATTATTCAGTGGCCTCAAAGGCTACTCTTTGCCTGGAAAAGCCTTGTGAGAATTGGGAATTGGGAATTAGATGAGAGAGGACAGGGCTTTCTTCCTGCTGTCTTGCTGTAGGACGCTTCATTGTGCATTGAGGGGAGCTAGGGGGACATAAACAGAATGAAGGGCTCGGCAAAACAATGGTTTGAAATGCTGACTTTTCTCATGTGATTTGAATTCTGTGCCTAAGAAACTTTTTATATGTAGAGCCCCTATCATACAGTACAGCTCTCAGTTCTAGCTAACCAAACCCCAGGAAAGGAAAAACATAATTTTACACTTAAGCAAAGGACATGATAAAGAAAGAAAGAAAGAATTGATTATCTTAGTCTGGATTAATCCTAGCCCTTACAGAAAGAAGGAGGAAACTGTTTGTAGGGGAAGACTTTAGATTAGCCTAGATATGTATCCAAAATGTTTGAAGGTAGAATTGGGGTGATAAAAGTAATACTCTTGATCTCTGACCTACAGATTCTTTATTAAATTTATTTGTTTATACATTTACTTATTTTTGTTTGTTTTGAGACAGAGTCTCACTCTGTTGCTCGGGCTAGAGTGCTGTGGCATCAGCCTAGCTCACAACAACCTCAAATTCCTGGGCTCAAGCGATCCTTCTGTCTCAGCCTCCCGAGTAGCTGGAACTACAGGCGTGCACCACCATGCTCGGCTAATTTTTCCTATATGTTTTTATTTGGCCAATTAATTTCTTTCTATTTTTTTTAGTAGAGATGGGGTCTCGCTCTTGCTTAGGCTGGTTTCGAACTCCTGACCTTGAGCGATCCTCCTGCCTCTGCCTCCCAGAGTGCTAGGATTATAGGCGTGAGCCACCACACCCGGCCTAATTTAATACATTTTTACAGAGTACCTGGTAGGATCCTGGCTCTCTGAACTGATACCAGCCTGACAGGAATGAATGAGAAAAATCACCTGCTCTGAAACAAATCACAGTCCCCTGCTGTTCTCTAGGATTCTTGAGAATCCCATGGCCCCTCACAGCCTCTGCCAAGGGCAACTTTACCCATCTGTCCAGTATTTGCTTTGCTGCATGGATTGTGAACTCCTTCCTGCCAGGGTTCTGCCTTGTTCATCTGTGTTCTTTGTGCCCAAAGCACTATCTGGCATCCAGGAGGTGTTCAGAGTGAATAAATGAATGTGCTTGTCAAGAATTCTTAGTAATTGAAGCATAGACAATGAGGCAAATAGTGGACTAAATATCCTAATCCTATACGCTGGTCTGGTAAATGTTATACTTCCTAGACATATTAACTGTCATGTTAATGATAGTTATTTCCCTTTTTTCTTTTCTTTTGGAAACAGCACCAGTGGTTCTGACAGCTCTCTCTCAGACGGTCTTCCTGTTCACCTACTGAACATAGCAGATGAGGTGAGATTATATTAACTCTTACACCCAGGAAGTAGCAGCCTTAAAAAAACACAATACTACTCAATAATTTGGGGAAATTTTCCAACTCTCCTAAGATCTACAGAAAATATAGCAATAGTATCCTAACCCTAACCCAGGTCACCTTGCCCTGAAGTCTTTTATTTTGTCCTTTATAATTTTCTTGCTTGGGCTGGGTACAGTGGCTCGTGCCGATAATCCTAGCACTTTGGGAGGCCAAGGCAGGAGGATTGCTTGAGGCCAGGAGTTCTAGACCAGCCTAAGCAAGAGTGAGACCCCATGTCTACAAAAAATACAAAAATTAGCAAGGCATAGTGGCACATATCTATAGTCCTAGCTACTTGGCAGGCTGGGGCAGGAGGATGGCTTGAGCCCAGGAGTCAGAGACTGCAGTGAGCTATGATGATGCCACTGCACTCTAGCCTGGAAAACAGAGCAAGACCCTGTCTCAAAAAAAAAAATAGAAAAGTAAAGAAAAAAAAAGAAGAAAAAATAATAACTTTATTGCTTAATTATTAAAGCCACCTTATGGTAACAACCAAACTAATGATCAGTTTAACTACACATCCAATGATCAGTGTTATCTGGACCTGACATTATTGCCATAAGTAATCTGGTTTTATGTTATAAGTTACAGATATTTGGTTATTGGCATATGTCCCCCTTTGGCAGTGTATCTGTAATAGTGAGATTTGGGGGTGTTAAGTAGGGAGCAGCTTCTAGTAAGGAGGTAACTGAGGTGTTCATTCCCTGGGGAACCTGTGGCCTCAAGGTAGCCACAGGTAGCCCTCCAGATCTCCAAGTGCAGCCCATCGACCAAGTCCACAACAAGTCCTTTATTAAAAGGATTTGTTCTGTAAAATTCGGATTCAGTCAAAAGGCTGTACTGAAGGATCCAGAAGGCCACATGTGCCCCCAAGGCTGTGGGTTCCCCACCACTGATAGCCTTTATGTCTTGAATGTTGTGTGAAAAGTGTGCCACATGTGGGTGGACATAGCTCTGGAATCCTCAGTGACCAGTTTCTCTATTTCTGGAATAGTTGAATCAGAAGAAGAAGGCGCTTAAGAAGAAAAAAAAGAAGCCACTTCAGACTAGGAAACAGCGAAATGAGCAGTATCAGAAAAATAATTTGATGCAGGAGTTAAAGTTAACAGAAGAAACCCCAGTAAGAAAGCCCTGCTACCTATTTCTACTGTCTGATCACAGAGTATTCCATAGAGGGAGCAGGAAAAGAGGTTAAAGTTTACTCCAAACCAGAGGGGGATGGAGACTGGGACAGGGGAAGACTTTCTATTTTGAGGTCAGAGCCCTTCCATGAGTCTTCTGGACATCTCTGAGCAGGTTTCAGCCTTGGCCCACTGATCCTCTCCTACGCTCTGGCATAGCAAGCCTGGGTTTAGACCAAGTCTGGATTTCTAGAGGAAAGAGATACTGAGAGAGAGGTACTGAGAGAATGGTGACTATAGCTAGTCTGAGTGGATAGGTGACTGTGGGAGCAAGCCTGGTCCAGGTAAAGGACACTGCATAGCTCCCTCTCAGTCTTTCTCTGGGCTGCCACACTCACATTGTACCATTTGCTTTCTAAGGACAAAAGTGCTTTCAGAGCTGGTAATTTTGCTGCTGGGAGAATTGAGTCAATTATGAATGGATCAATTAAAAAAGATTCTCTTTTCATTCATTCCTTCTAGGAAAGAGCAGGATATGCTTCTACTCTGCAAAAGCAGCCTACCTTTTTAAAAATTTCAGAGAATTCCCATTCTTCAACAATGAAAAATGAAAAACCAAGGTTAAATGAGGTAGTATTTTTGTTTGACTCTTTGTCACACAGGTTCTCCTGATTTCTCCAATTACCACATCTTACCCACATTAGGGTGAAAAATGCAATAGCCAATAGTCACCCTTACCTGTCAGTGCTACTGAGAGCAAGGGAAAATTAAAATTGGAGGTTGGCAGGCGCGGTGGCTCACACCTGTAATCCTAGCACTCTGGGAAGCTGAGGCAGGAGGATGGTTTGAGCTCAGGAGTTTGAGACCAGCCTGAGCAAGAGTGAGACACGGTCTCTACTAAAAATAGAAAGAAATTAGCTGGACAACTAAAAATATATAGAAAAAATTAGCCAGGCATGGTGGCACATGCCTGTAGTCTCAGCTACTCAGGAGGCTGAGGCAGAAGGATTGCTTGAGCCCAGGAGTTTGAGGTTGCTGTGAGCTAGGCTGA